>JXTB01000003.1:1902872-1928380 GCA_002914805.1 Parasponia andersonii | reverse complement strand
TTAGTCTATTTGAACAAAACTTTTGCAAATTAGTCCCCACAATATTTTATCCGGAAAATTGGTAAAATGTCCAAATTACCCTCGAAAATTCCGGGTTTTTACAGAATCAATACCTGATGTCCGATAATTTTCATTAGAGGCACTTGGTTCCTATAGTACTTCTTAACATTCTTTTAGTCACAATTAAACCCTCCATAATCTAGCTTGGTCAAACGAAATCTAATGACAACTAACTAATCGTTTTCTTTTCCTAGTATAGCGGTAGTACTGTAACCACGTAAAATCAAATTTTATATCACAATCAGGGGCATTAATTCGTCACGCATAATTAGCATTTGTTCTCTCATTTTATTAATTTTTCGTTTTCCTAATTTGGGTTTGTGAGTTTGGCAAGATTCTATATAAAGGTGACAAGTTATACTGAACTTAAACCCCATGAGATAATACATCCAACAAAACTTATACGAGACTATAGCAACTCTGTCATACCCTTCCCCTTAATTCATTCTCTTCCGAAATTCATTCTCTTCCGATCATGTCTACCATGTCAAAAGATAATATTGAATATGATCAACGTTCTCCTCCGTCATCCGATTCCAATCTCCCCAAATACCTCCAACAAAACGACGTCGTTGAAGAGTTCAAAGACTTGGTTTTTTCTCTACCAATAGAAAAGGGTTGGGTAGCCTCTTATGTCCACCAATACCAAGGCTTTTGGCACACAACGAGGCAGATTCAAGGCGTTCTCTCGTGCCAAAAACACTTCAAATCCCTTGACAACGATATCCTCCTAGTGAGCACTCCCAAGTCAGGGACCACGTGGCTCAAGGCCATCATTTTCTCGCTGGTCAACCGGTCAACTTTCCCGGACACCAACCACAACCACCCTCTGCTCACCACAAACCCTCACGTCCTCGTACCCTTCTTAGAGCTCGATCTCTACATCGATACCAACCATGTTCCTGACCTTTCTGCTATCTCCAAGGCCTCTTTCGATCGTCCAAGGCTGTTCTCAACTCATTTACCTTACGTTTCTCTCCCTGAGTCTGTCAAAACCTCGGCCTGTAAAATCGTTTACCTCTGTAGAAACCCTAAGGACATTTTCGTCTCTCTCTGGCACTTTACTAACAGGCTGAGGCCCGAGAGTTGGGGTCAGAACTCGATGGAGGAGTCGTTTGACAAGTTCTGTAATGGGGTTAGCCTGTACGGACCGTTTTGGGACCACTTGTTGGGGTACTGGAAAGTGAGCTCGGAGACCGAGAGGCCCGAGAAAGTGCTCTTCTTGAACTATGATGAGATGAGGAAAGAACCCTTTTATCATGTGAAGAAGTTGGCTGAGTTCGTAGAATTTCCGTTCTCCGTTGAGGAAGAGGCCAACGGTGACGTCGCGCGTATCTTGGAGCTGTGTAGCTTTGATAATTTGAGTAATTTGGAGGTGAATAAGAGCGGGAAACTGTGGTCCGGAGAGGAGAACAAGGCGTTTTTCCGGCGAGGTGAGGTCGGCGATTGGATGAATCATTTGACGCCCGAAATGGCGGAAAAATTGGACTCGCTCGTTGAACAGAAGTTGCATGGTTCCGGATTGAAATTCTAGCTTCATTAAGTTTAATTAGGTTTTCGCAATTTGGCAAATTAAACAATAAACAGTTTTGTTTTTTATTCTTAAATTAGGTGAAACTAACGACTAGTGGAGATTTTCTTAATTTACTATTCAGAAAATCTTCGTGTTCGTTTCACCTTTTGAAAATGAAAAACAAAAATGAAAAGTGTGTTACCGAATAAGCTTGTGTTGTATCAGAATGAATCTACTGTAGTAGTACTTTTTGCTTTCTATATATATATTATAATTAGTGGACATCTCAAATGATTTCAAGTTTGTCGTTTACTCTAGATTTTGTAATCGTTTCTAGATATATCAATATATGGCATATCTTGTGCATGTGTCGTTTATATTTTTAATTACAAATTGTCACAACAATTAATTATTACTACGTAGGTTGGATAATGAGTCTGAATAATGACGGTATAAGAGTGATAATTTTAATTATAATATATATATAACGTTACTATATATATACATAAACGCTGTAAAAAATCGATGCATGACAACTAGAAAGCATGCTCCATAAAGCTTAATTATTTCTAAAAGGTTCCTAAAAATTCGCATGCGGAGTCTCTTTTATATGGCTTAGTTTTCAAATGCACATCTCAAAAAAGGTGTCTATAATTCTTAGATTTGCTCTAACTTTCCAAAGCGTCTGACCTGGTGAAGTATCTCATCTTTTTGGAGTACTTGAATATATTCATATGTCATAGCTCTTGCTAGCCTTCCATGCACACCTTATATATTCTCCATGGTTAGCTAATATATTTATATATATATATATATATATATATTAAGTGTTAGACATATATTATTGATAAAGTCGAATGCATCCTAGAATCATGTTCAACTATCAGAAAAAAATTTGTTGAGAAATTATGACTAACTTGAATCCATAATGAAGAAAACTTGAGGATTTAATCACATAAGCAGAAGCGATTGATTATTAAGAGCTTGAGAGTTAGAAGTCTTCCACAACTAAGTTTATATAGTATGCTCAATATGTTCTCTCTCTATTGATAGAACAGAAGAGAAGAGCATACGTATTTAATTTAATTTGGAGACCAAAACTCTATAATTTTTCCTTTATATCTACACATTACAAAGCTCATATCTAGTTGTTATTTCCAGAGCCAATAAATTAGATAGCTAAGATATTATATAATTGTTGTTAACCTATATAAGCCCACATAAGAAATATAAAACCCAATAATCACCTATTTGGGCTACATAAGTTATCTAGAAATAATTATATAATGAAACTCTAGTACGCGCTTTATTGCTATCTCATATAGAAACAACTCTTTATTGCAATTTAGTCCATTTAATATATCAACATGAAACCAAAGCGATCTTTGTTGGTTTTGGAAAACAATTTTCACATATACAGGAGCGTTGATACACCGAGATATAAAAAATTTCTTAAATCTTTCTAGGATCATCAAAGTTATACATATATATATATATATATTGATTTTTGATAAATAAAGAAAATGGAAGAATATAGTTACCCTTGAAGACTTACTAATTAAACTTTATTTTTTATAACACCAAAGATCTTCTTCTCCAATCACTCTACCAAGTATGCAATGTTCGGGCACTTCCTAGATCTATAATTGAAATAACACTCTTTTCTCTATCTTTTTTGTCTCTAGAACAATTAGAGAGTTAGAATAAGAGAAGTTTATTTCTCTATTATACAACTAGAAAGTAGAAAAAATTATGATAACTTATTTCTCTCGTTTCTCTACAGTATATGATGTGTTTTCTCTCTATATCAAGTAGAGTATTTATAGTAGTAGTAGTGGCGGGTGAACCTAATTTTTTCTCTCATTACATATGTTAAATTATCCTATCAAAATTAATTAAATAGTAAATTATGTAGTGGTAGGATTAGTTAGTATACCAAATTTTCACAACATATATAAAAATGATAGTTGATATTTAATTAATTAAATAACAAAAAATAATTAATTATTATTTTTTTCAAGCAATTTAACTACTAAATGTAAATTATGAGACAATTTAACTATTACATTATGTCACAATTTTTACTTAGTGCTATATTAATTTGTAACAATGATAAATTAATTCAATTATTAATCTCATATCTCTTATAGTACAAAGATGATGGAGAAGGGACCTATGGACTTATAATTCAAGCTTCAATAAATTTGATTTATTAATTTAACTCTTAAATTGATAAATTAAAATTATTAATTTCAATGTTATTATATTATAAACTTGAAAGTACACTCTTGAATTTATAGTATAATTTATTCCAAATAAAAGCATTCAATTATCTATTGATTTAATCATTACATATAGATTAATCCTCCATAAATAGTTCATAATTAGATCTAGATAATTTTGTTACCTCTATAATTATATCTTAGTCCTTGAATTTCATTTCATTCTCTAATGAACAATTAATTTGTAACTATTTCACAAATTTGAGTTCTCTATTATTTTAGTTCTAAATCAATTTTTTCAAGAGAACTATTTTTCAACCTTTCAAAAAGAAAAGAATGGAATCTATATCTGTGTATTAATATTCCCAGCCATATATATGTTTCATTATATCTCCAAAATACAAGGTTTGGGTTTCGCATGAGCAAAATTTTACAGAGTAAATTAAAAAAATAAAATGTCAGAAATAAGAGTTTATCAATAACTCAGGATTAAAATTATTCTTTATATGATCATCTTATGATGTATTTTTGAACTCTCTATTTATATCACAGAATTTATTAGACATTTCAAAAATTCATCTAGTCCGATCCTGTATAATTATATTGTATGAAGTACTTCCATCCTTTCTATATTGAATAATCTAGATAAGATTACTTCATTCTTAATATTAATGGATCGTACTAATAATCTTAATTTAATTAAAGTTCTAAACTATAATTAATCATTATGGACCATTTTAAATTATTATTTATACATTCAATCATCACGTATATATATTTTATATACTTAATAATGGTTACATAAATAATCTTGGAATATTTATGATCATGAATAATTATATCAATAATAATATTCATACATGCAAAAAAATCCTTAATAAAATTGTACTCTTAAATATTTAATTCAATAAAGTAAATAAATTTTAGGGTATAATTCCCAACAATCTTCATTCTACTTAGGTAAGCAATTAGACCCATCAGTGATCACTATATCAATACTCTTAATGACATAGATTGCATATGAATGTATAGCATAGAAATTATAAAAAGTGATCTTACATGCCTATTTTCAACTACTCTTACTTTATGATTCTAATGAATCAACTTTAATCTTTCACTTTATACTAAACTGCAACTTGATACTAAAATGCAATAGAAAAAATTAAATATAAATTCAAAGTATGAAAGAAAACCATGAATTTATTGATATGAAATCATAAATGTGTCCATTACAAAAGAACATCTAAAATTTAACTCGTAGTATTTCTATACATACAATACCTATATGAGCAGCATACATAAGAAATATCTTATGCGATATACCTTTGGTAAGTAGATCTGCCAACATGGAGTTAGTACTATTATACTTTATAAATACTTAGTGACTCTGAACTTCCTCTTTAACCACTAGAAACTTGATGTCTAAGTGCTTAGACTTCGAAGAGCTTCTGTTGTTATTAGAATATAGAGCAATGACTTTATTATCATAATATATCTTCAATGGCCTTTCAATGCCATCAACTATTCGTAGTTCGGTGATAAAATTCTGTAACCATATCCCTTGATTCAATACCTCATGATAAGCTATGAACTTTGCCTCCATAGTGGAAGAAGCTGTGATATTTGCTTATCACTCTTCTATGAAATAGTTGTTCCAGCAAGCAGATAAATATAGTCTGAAATAGATTACTTGCTATCTAGGTATCCAGCAAAATTGGAGTCAAAATACCTCACAATCTCTAAGCAATCAGATCTCTACTAAGGGAGCATGTAATCTGTTTACTCTCTATAAATACCGAAGAACTCTCTTTGCTGCTATCAAGTGATCCATATCAAGGTTGCTAAAATATCTGCCTAATATTCTAACTATGTATGCTATATTCGGATGCATATATATTTGAGCATACATGAGACTCCCTATAGCCGATGCATAAGAGATCTTTTATATCTCCTTAGCTTCAATCTCATTCTTGAGGCATTAATTGAGACTGAATTTATCATTCTTAGTAATGGGCATATCTTTTGGGAGTACCATTGCTCATGCCAAATCTTTCAAGTACTTTATCGATATAGCACTTTTTTCATAACTCGAGGATACTCTGAGAGCAATCTCGACATATCTCTATTTCTAATACAAAAGAGGTATCCTTGAGATCTTTCATCTCAAAATTATTTGACAGAAATATCATTGTTTCATGGAGTAAGCCTATATCATTACTCACTAAAAGTATGTAATTAACATACAAGACTAGGACGATATATTTGCTTCCACTAAACTTGTGATAAATGCATCCATCGACCGAATTTTTCTCAAAATCAAATGAGAAAATAATTTAATGGAACTTATGATACCATTGTTGGGAAGCGTACTTGAGACTATAGATGGATTTCTTTAATTTATAGACCATAGACTTTGAATCTCCATTTACAAAGTTTTCAGACTATACTATGTATATCATTTCCTCAATATTACCATTGAGAATCACAGTCTTTACATCTATCTGATGTAGCTCTAGATCAAAATAAGCTATAAGTACCATAATTCTTCTGAAGGATTCTTTCAAAGAAACGAGAGCAAAAGTCTCTTTATAATTAATATCTTATTTCTAAGTAAGATAATCAATGTCTTCTTTCTAGGTAAAACTATTGGTAACTAGACGAGTCTTATATTTCTCGATATTGTCTTTCGAATCCTTCCTGAATTTAAATATCTATTTACAACTAATGGATTTCTTTCCTTTTGACAACTTGACTATATCCCAAATGTCGTTGTTTTTCATAGATTTATTTTCTCATCCTTTATGGCATCGATCTACTGTTAGGATTTAAAACTTTATTTAACTTAAGTAAAATTTAATGGATCATGTTCTACTCCTATGTCAAACTCATGTTCTTAGAGGTAAACTATATAATCATTCAGAACTGCATTTTTCATTTTACTAGTAGATCTCCTTAATAGCATTTCCTCTTGAGATTGTTAAGTTTGCTCTTCAGGAGCAACTTCCTCATTTTGGATAGAGAGTTGCTGAATATTGTCTTGGTTTTTTGAATTTGTATCTTGAGTAATGCCAGATATAGGAGCATGATCACCTTCAATGACAAATGTAGAAAATAAAATGAATTCTTCCTCAAAGATAATATTCCTTAACTAATCTCCCTTACTTTAAACTCTACATCCTGAAGGAATCTTACAATCCCCATTCCGAAAAAGGACTTATTAGAGGGATCATAAAATTTGAAATCTCTTGATCTTTCAGTATATCCTACAAAGTAGCAGCTAATGGTTCTTGAGTCTAGTTTTTTTTTTTTATGTTACAAGTATGGGCTTTCTGTTGAGAATATGCCCTAGAAAGCAATTTCTTGGTTAGGCCTTTTTAACAATATTTATTAGATTTAAGTATTATTTATTTATTGGTA
Organism: Parasponia andersonii; assembly: GCA_002914805.1. Taxonomy (NCBI): domain Eukaryota; kingdom Viridiplantae; phylum Streptophyta; class Magnoliopsida; order Rosales; family Cannabaceae; genus Trema; species Trema andersonii. Next base: position 1,921,168 of record JXTB01000003.1, on the reverse strand, counting down.
ATAAATTCTATATTATGTCCCAATTATATATATGTGATGTTTATATTTTCTATTATACAAATATTTAAAAGTTTCCATGACTAATAATGAGTATTAAAGAATTATTCATGTAAAGTTTTCATATGTGGGAAACTAAATTCTTTATTTCATTATGTCAAAATAAAAGGTTCATATTCTACAAATAAAGATAGAATAATTTATTTTATCAAAGAATATAGTATTGTTTATTTCAATGGGATTGATAAACTCTCTAATCATCGAAGTGTTTGACTTCAAATAAAACACTAGTATATCATAAGAAAGTTATAAGTGCATTGAACTAGACTAAGTGAATATAGAATTTGAGGTTATGTGTCATAAATCAATATTCTATTTTTTACTAATCTACTACTATTATAAGATTACCTTAATCCTAGTGATTGTCAGACTTACTTTCAAGAGTTTTATCTTTTTGACGTACTAAAGGACTAGTTATATTCTATGGTTCGAACTCCAGTATTTTGGAAGATAAGATTTGTAAATTGATGAGAATATCTTTCATAATTTGGACACCATGCATATAATTTCACTTTGAGTTTTTTCAAAGACTTGGATAATAAAAACCAGATGCCAAATATTCACTTTGTTAATTTGACAATGTTTATATAAGTAGCTATAAATACTGTGGTCAACTATTATCTATTAGATGAAAAACTACAACTCAAAAGTAAATATGTACTAGAAGAGGTATATCTGCCGTATAGTATATGCTAAATAGATCAAGTAAATTAAAATGTTAATTAGCGTCACAAAAAATATATGACATTTAGTCTAAGAGTGCAATATTGGGCCTATAGTAGGGTACTCCAATATTAATGGACAAGGTTTGGTTATAATTAAGAGTTAATATGATTATAGGTAATTACTTATTAGAGCTTAGACTATTTGGATCCATAAGGTCCACTGTCTAGCTCACACACGACCCATAGCTAATTGAATGGTTAGTTAAGTCTAATAAGCTCAATAGAGTATACACCTTTCTAATATTTAATAGAGAAGTTCTTCTAAACTCTTGTCCTGTAGCAACATGCTTACTATAAGTATAGTAACTATACTTAACATGAAATAGAGAGAAAAAGAGAAAGTATGAGAGAACTAAGCCACCGCATAAGAAATCCTATATTCGTTCATAGCCGCTAAGGGAAAGATACTCATGGTCGTAGTTGTGTAGTCAAGGAGAATGAAGAATGTCTTTTAGACTATTCTGCTTATCTCTCGTAGAGAATTATTTCGCTAAATATATATACGTAAAATAATTACAAGTACATGGATCGTATACAAGTAATAAAGTAATAAAAGAGTTGTCGATCTTACGAGAAATCGAGTGTTAAATTATTATTAAGTACTGGAATTATCGTGACCTAACTTTATCTAAGCAACCAAATTAAATAAATTTATAAATCAAATAAATACAAATATGAATATAAATACAAAAATAAAACATAAAAACTCAATGCACAAATATACTAGGGGATTGAATTTACTTAACCATCAACTATGTCTTTTGGTCATCAATTGCATTCTAATAAATTATTCCTATTTTAAAAGTTAAGAATCCAAAGGTATTTCTACTCTCTCTCTTGAGTGCCGAGTGAAATCATTCCTAAATCTAGTTCCAATATCTCTATTCCAAACCTAGAAATTAAGAATTCATTATGTTCAATGGTTCTTTGATTGTGGTTTTAAAGGAATTATAGGTTCTCTCAAACTCTATAAATCCTAGGTTATACTATCCTATAGTTATTTCTAAAACTCCCTTTCTCAAGTGCAAAATTCTAGAAATTAAATCATCTAACTAATAGCTAATTAGTTGAGAAGTATTAAGCATAGAATAGCATAAATAAATTCAAGAACAACATCAAAGAATATATTGGAAATCAAGACATAGAATCAAAGTTTAAGCTACATCATTCCCCAAGCATATAATAATTAGTTCAACATAGAAGAATCCAATGTTAATTTTAACAAGAATTTCATATATCCAAATATATTCAATAATCAAGTATAATACAAAATTCAAATGAAATCAGAGTGAGAAAGATGAAAAGAAATCTCTTTTGTAGAGGTAGAACTTCAAGCTTCTTCAAGACACTCTCTCAAGCATTCTCTCTAAGATTTTTGCTCCAAGCTCCCTCCTCTCTAGGATTTTTGAGCCTTCTTTATTTTGTTTCCTCTTTAACTCTCTACACTTTAAATAGAGGCTTAAAGATATATTTAAGGGGCTTGAAGGTGACCTAGGCTGAGTGGAATGTCAGCTATTTGATAAAATGACATCAGGGGTATAGATTGACTCTAAAAACTCACTAAAAATGCGCTTCAGGATTTTGGGTAGTATCGCAATATTCCCTAACCAGTGCTGTGGTACTCTAGACTCTAAAAGTCTGATTTCCAGGCAGCACTACAATACTCTCAGTTCTAGAATTCAGCATGACAACTTTTCTTCCCAGGGGCATCATTTCTTTGTTTTAGCTTTGTTTTGTCTGATTTTTGTTGTATTGTATTCATATCAGACTCAATTTTTATCTAAAATAGTTGAAATATCTATATTTATGATTAATTTTTCTTGATTCTTATTTATTTGTAAGAACTGTAAAAATATTGCAAAAACACATCAAACTAATAAAAATGCTTGAGAACTTATAATTATTTAAATTGAATGATACTTGATTTGTGAGTGAATTAATCAATTACAAATACCCCTAAACTCGAATATTTGCTTGTCTTCAAGGAAAAAAAAAAAAGAGAAAAGCAAAACACAAATCAAGTACTAAAGACATAAATGACAATATATAAGTTTCGTATCGAATCAAAGGCTGTGCAAGTATCTCTGAAGTCACAAATTATTCCAAGCTCAAAGAAAATGCAAACATTAAGAGTATTTGGATTTTCAACTTCAACCATCAGTTTAACTCCACTCAAGACTCTTAATATGTAAGTATGTGCAAAATCAATATTACTTAACAAAATGAACTTGAGATAGACTTGTGTATTTTGATAGACAATGAAATATCTCTATATTATATAATTTGGAACCATCGTATGCCCATTTTTCATATCCCTCTTTGCTAATGTATGTTAGTATGTCATCAAAGATCAAAAGGCCTTTAATTAAGATTGTAATGTCAATATGGTCAAATATAAGGTAATTTTGAAAATATTTGATATTCAAATCACCCTTAAGCACATTAATCTAAGACTTTTAAAGAGTTATTCCTTGGTACACTAAATAGCACTCCCGCACTTCTTTTCGACTACATTTCTCTTCTATCAACACTCTGCCAAACACTCTTTTAATATTTTTTTTAACATGAAAGATAAGAACTAAGACAAAAGGATAAAAATAATAAATTTTTCCTCTAAACTCAAAATCGACATCATCCTCAATATTAGAAAACAAAAAATAAAGGGTAAGGATACAAAATTTTTACCAAATTATTCCCTTATATTTTTTTTCTTTGTTTTTTTTTTCTAACACCACTCTTCTTTCTAATATGAATATAACACAAATTAACCCTTTTAAACAATCAACATGCTTAAAGAATAAGGGTTGGTGGTCATTATTTTTGTTTAAGTAAGATGTGGTAGAAAAAGAACAATACATATAAGCTCAAAATGGGTGTACTAAGATGATAATATATCAAGGTTAGCATGAAAGGCTTAAATAATCCAAAGATGACTTAAATCATTTCTCTAATGATATCTAACATAGAATTTTGCCTCAAACTTCACTTAAATGAGTTCTAGAGTTCATGAGATATCAATGCCTATCTAATGTATACAATTTTTCTTCAAAAGCTCAAAGAGTCTACTGATCATGATTATCATACTCAAATGTGTAGAATCAAGAGTGAGGTTCAATTAATACAAGTCAAGTACACAGATAATTTTAATGAATTACATTTCAAAATATCTAAAGAATATTTAGTAACTAAACTCATTATCAATAACAGATTATCTCATCTCAACAAAACTCACAATTTATTTAAACTAGCTAAAGAAAAGCAAGAAAAAAAAAATCTTGAAAGTACATAACTCATGGAAAGAAAATTATGGTAACTAAAACACAAGCAAAGCTACCCCTAATAAATAATTAACCAACAAGTATTTTCACTCCCAAACTCTAAATTTGCAATGCTCTTAATATTTAGATGTTTAATATATGCACTAGAGAAAAGAACACTTACCGGGGAGGCGAAACATTCTCGCCTCCTATTATGGTTGGCAAGGATGGTGCTCTAGGTAAGGTGACTCTGACTTGGGCAGTACGGGATTTCTCTTAATAATTTACATCTTTAGGCTCATTCATGTACAAATTGATAAAACTCATCAAATAGCGGCTCCACTCATAGTATGTGTCATACAACATAACAAATGGATCTTGTTTTTAAACACCCTAAAGTTTGGTGATATATAAAAGTGATTGAATTATATTCTCAACTTAATTTAGCACGGATAACAAGTATTTTCACTCCCAAACTCAAAATTGGCAATGCTCTTAATATTTAGATGTTTAATATATGTAATAGAGAAAAGAACACTTACCGGGGAGGCGAGACATTCTCACCTCCTATTATGGTTGGCAAGGGTAGTGCTCTAGGTAAGGTGACTCTGACTTGGGCAGTGCGGGATTTCTCTCAATAATTTACATCTTTAGACTCATTCATATACAAATTGATAAAGCTCATCAAATAGCGGCTCCACCCATAATATGTGTCATACAGCATAACAAATGGATCTTGTTTTTAAATACCCTGAAGTTTGGCGATATATAAAAGTGATTGGCTTATATGCTCAACTTAATTTAGCTTGGATACATGTGTTTAGTGGCCTTGAATGAATGGTGCTAGCAGTGATGGAGGAGTTGTTGGCCACGTAGGATCGTCATAGATGTGATCTTTGATGTATAGTGGTAGCATGGTGATTTAGATCTCAAACGGTAAAGATTCACAAGAGTTGTCTTATGATTCCTCTTCCTTGATCTACTCTTGATTCTTCTCCTCACTTGAGTTATCATCATCAAATAAATCTAAGATCCTCCTGCTTATGCTCGGCTCCTCATGGTGGCTTTCATCAATATTTATAACTTGTGCATGTATCATAGTGACCGCTCTTATGGCTTCAAGAAAGTCATATAGAGACTCAAATTGTGAATTACGAATCGTCTCCACTCTCTCCCACTCCTCATGGTGAAGTCTTGTCTCATCCAAAAATTGTGCAAAAAAGTATTCAAGGTCAGGAGGGAGCTCCACTTGATGATGTGGAATATCACACCATAGCACCAAAATTTTAGAATTATTTCCTAAACCGAGGTGGCTTGATATATAATTTCAACTCTGATAGTCAATGTCGGCTATGTCTTCTAATAATCAATAGGCTTCATCAATGGATAATTGGTAGATAGAGGTGGTACTGTTTCCTCTTTCCATCGTATTTTTATTTCGGGCCAAAAGTTGCTGAGAAAGTTTTGTATTTGATACTCCTGGTTGAAACCATAATTTGGATATGTCATGAGCAATTCTTTGTATCTCCACCACGCACAATAAAATGGCTCTAAGCCTCATTGAGAAAATCATAAGAGGACTTATTAATCGAACATCTCCAAGCATCTTGCAAAATAAATATTTAAAAATAAAAATTAAAAATGAAAATAAACGCCAAAATTAATATCAAGTAACTTACACTCGATATTAATAACAATCTAAAATGCCAATTCTACGACAACGGTGCTAAAAACGTATTATGCTAAATGCATGTATGTAAAATAACTGTAAGTATATGGGTCGTTTACAAGTAATAAAATGATAAGAAAGTTGTCGATTACACAGAAAATTGAGTGATAAATTATCGTTAAGTACCACAATTATCAGGACATTACTTTATCTAGGCAATCAAACTAAATGAATTTATAAGTTAAATAAATATAAATATGAATATAAATATAAAAATGAAATATAGAAACTCAATGCATAAATATACTAGGGGATTGAATTCACCTAACCATCAACTATATCTTTTGATCACCAATTGCATTCTAATAAATTATTCCTTGTTTATAAGCTAAGATCCCAAGGGTATTTCTACTCCTTTTTTCGAGTGCCGAGTGAAATTATTCCTAAATCTCAGTTCCAGTATTTCTTTTCTGAACCTAAAAATTAAGATTCATTATGTTAAATAATTCATTGATTATGGCTTCAAAGGAATTATACGTTCTCTCAAACTCGACAAGTCCTAAGTTATACTATCCTATGATTATTTCTAAAATTTCATTTCTTAAGTGCTGAATTCTAGAAACCAAATTATCCAACTAGTAGCTAATTAGTTGAGAAGCATTAAGCATAGGATAGCGTAAATAAATTTAAGAACAGCATCAAAGAACATATTAGAAATCAAGACATAGAATCAAAATTTAAGCTATATCATTCCCTAGGCATATAACAATTAGTTCAACATAGCAGAATCCAATACTAATTTCAATAAGAATTTCATATATCCAGATATATTCAATAATCAAGCATATATAAAATTCAAATGAAATTCGAGTGAGAAAGAGGAAGAAAAAACTCTTTTATAGAGGTAGAACTTCAAGCTTCAATCTCTTCAAGCCACTCTCTTAAACATTCTCTCCAAGATTTTTGTTCCAAGCTCCTTCTTCTCTAGAATTTTTGAGCTCTCTTTATTTTGTTTCCTCTCTAACTCTCAACATTTAAAATGGAGACTTAAATATGTATTTAAGAAGCTCCAAGATAACCTAGGATAGGTGAAATATCAACTATTCGATAAGATGGCATTAAGGGTCTGGATTTACTCTAAAAACTCGCTAAAAGCACATTTTAGGATACTGGTAGCACACTATAGCACTCGCTAGCTAGTATTGTAGCACTCTAATATCTAGAAGTCTGATTTCTAGGCAGCACCACAGTGCACTCGGTTTTGGAATTCAACGAGACAGCTTTTCTTCTTGTGTCATCGTTTCTTTATTTTAGCTTTGTTTTACTTAATTTTTATTATGTTGCATTCGTATTGGAATTAACTTTAATCCAAAATGGTTAAAATATCCATATTTGTCGTCCATTTATCTTGATTCTTATTTATTTATAAGAACTACAGAAATAAAGCAAAAATATATCAAACTAACAAAAATACTTGAGAACTTATAATTATTTTAGCTGAATGATACTTGATTTATGAGTGAATTAGTCACTCATCAGGAATCAAGAAAATGCCCATACACTGATCATTCAACGGGCTTCGAAATTTTCACCACCACGATCAGATTTGATAGCTTTAATTTTCTTGTCGAGTTAATTTTCAACTTTGGTTTTGAAATATTTAAATACATCAGAGATTGAGACTTCTTATATATTAAATATAGGTACCTATCGATAGAATAATCGTATATGAAAATGATAAAATACAGTTGGCCATTCGAAGAGGCCTGATGTACTCATATTTGTACGATATTTATGTACCTTTTCTAGCTTAATTTTGTACTTAATTATTATTTTGTCTGAAGTCTTTATCTTAATTTGTAGTATTTTGTTAAATTGAACAAGTTAAGAGATATTGATAGAAAAGAAAGCTTAAAGCTCATATTTGTCTAAAACAACTAGAGAAAGATGATGCAAGAACGTCCAAGATTTAAAGAAAGTGCAAGTACTTAATATATAAAGTTGACAGAAGTCCAATCTTAAGGTCTAAGCGTACCCGATTCCTTTGCAGGAGTTTAAAGTAATACATGAATATCATTTGGACTTTGGAATCGGTGATAAGGCTGAATATGATTAATAAAAAAAAATAAAATAATTAAAAAGAAAAAGGAAACAAAAGAGTATAGGAAGGTATCGCGCATTATGGAAATTTATAGGGTAAAGTGAACAACACGAATTGATGAGGCAGTTTTCATATGTACGTACACTTTATATATGGCAGAGAACACACGAGAACGGCTGACCGAGAGCACTGAGAGAAGAATTGAGGAAAAATAATGAGAATAGAGAGAATAGAGTGAGAAGAATAGCTCCAGAACTTAACAAAGAAATGTTTTAGAGCAGTTTTTCTTTCTCTTTAAATTTTCAATATTATGATTCTATGTTTATCGTTTTTCTTATTTTAGTTATGTTCTAGATTTATATTTTAGGGCTACGATACAGCCTAATTATGATGCTTTAATATTTTTTCTTTCAATTTAGTCAATAAATTATTTTTCCTAGTTGAGTTTTCAATTCTGTACTTAATAATTCTGTTTAACTAGCTACTAAATAGATAATTTGTTAATCATAATGAAACTAGAAGGAGATTTATGTGTCTAGCTTATTGGATTGAAAGCCAAAATTTGCAAGTAAGAGACGAATATATTTATGTAGTTTGTGTAGTCGCTATGTGAGTTTCTATAGATCTTAATAAATTCCTAATTAGTTTAATTCACACAAGAATATAGTAAATTGGTAATTAAGAGTATTTTTACTTAAACTCAAGAGAGGATAGTGAATAAATTAAAGAATTTATTCTATCAACTAGGGGAATACTTTTAGGCAAATGAGATAAAGAATTTAGAGTGGATTAATTATAGAAATATCAAAAAACTAAGTGTATTTTTATTGATTTAAACTTTGTTTAATTTTCGTTTTATGATCTCTTTAATTTAATTTTTATCCGATTTTAATTATTATTTTTAGTTTTAATTTAATTTGTCTTTAGTTGTTTAGATCAAATAAAGTAAAAATTAGCAAAATTTCAATACTTTACAGTCAATAGTCTTCGTGGGACGATACTTAATATTCACTAGTTTTGATTTTCCAAGTGTTCATAGTTGGTGATAAAATAAGGGGCTAAGATGTAGAATAACACTAGTATCTTTTTCCAATATGACATGGAGTCCTATTTAAAGTATGGGAAAAGTATAAGGAGATATAAAAGTGGACCCCATATAATAGAATGCCAAGGTAGTTATAAGTTGAAAGATTCTATAATGGGTTGAAGTACATAAATGAGAATATAGTTGATAGAACTGCTAGTAGATCTCTATATAGAAAACAATTGATGAAGCATATGAGTTGATAGAAGTGATGACTTATCATTATCAGAATCTAATGGGATATTCTATGCCAAAGAGAGCTATTGGAGTTTATGAAACTGATGCCATCTCAGCTTTGTCTACTTAAGTTACTACTTTGTCGAGGCAGTTGGATAATTTAAGAGAAAATTACATACACACTTCATACTAATTGTGTGAATTATATGGAGGGAACCATATGAGAGCTAATTTCCAATTTGGAAGTTCGTTTACACTGTATATTACTAAACAAATCAACTATATGATAGACTTCCAATAACAACATAATCTATATCCCAACACATATACTCTGGTGTAATAGAATTATTCTGATTTTTCATGGAACAATCAACACATGATGAATCTCTCATTGGGATTTCAATAAGAGAAGAAGATATCTTTGGAAGCTGCCCTTGTCAAACTTGCCCAAACGATATCTCAGTTCATTGCAAATCGAGATGCATCAGCCTGATACCTTGATGAGTAAATTGGTCAATTGAAAACTCTTTTATCTAAAAGATCATAGGAATCTTTATTGAGCAACATTTAGACAAATTTAAACAATGAAGCATCGAAGATTATACTTGAGAGTAGTGAACAACTCAATGAGCCACAAAATGATCTGCAGGAATCTGTAGAAACACAAGCTTTCAATGTTCTTTCTCAATTAATATTTCCAAGTGAAGCGGATGAGGACAATGTGGAGCAACTTGAAAAACCTGTTATGGATATTGAGAAAACAAGTTTAACCATACCACAACCATAAATAGTTGAATCTTTCAAAGCTGAGCATCCAAAAATACCATTAAAAGCTTGGATAGTCCACTCTGAGACAACAAAAAGCTGAAAACAGAGAAGCTATGAAGGATACACATGACTTGATAGCTTTAACAAGTTATGTTTATGGGAGAGAGCCGAAATTTAAGACACTTAGGAAGGGATTTCTTAGACCATTACTGTTCATCCAAAACTTTCCAATACTTAAGCCTATGTCTTTGTCCTCTCGTTGTCGATATGTATTCATCGATGATGCTTATGAGAACACTATAAATGTGCTATTGAAGAGTCTGACTAATGATCATAAAACAAGTGCTTATCGGGAGAAAACTCAAATTTTCATTTTTATTTTGTTTTCTTTGGTATATTTTTTATTTTTATTCTTACATAGGTTCAATTTCTTTTATTTGTTTTATTTTTGTGTACCTCTGGTTCTTGCATAAATTTGAGGGTTAATATATAGATTTCAATGAATCAACCAGAAACCTCCACCTGCTATGTGAATTCGAGGGAGTTTTCTTCTACCTTTTTTTTATTTTTAACATTGAGAATAATGTTAATTTTAAGTTTGGGGTAGAGAGTCAAAAAAATTTCAAATTGAAAGAAATTAAAAAAATGAAAAAAAAAATTCTAAGAAAAAAAATCATTTTTAGTTTTAATTTTATGACCTAGTTTGATTGTCAAATGTCGATGATAAGACCATGATTTAATTAAATAAAGTTTTTGAAAAAATGATGAATGTTGTTTTTGACTGTGCTTGATTTTGTGTTAGTTTGATTTTGTTTATGATTTTTTGAATATTTTGAGTACATAAATAGTTGCATTTAATTATTTTGCTTACTTAGAGAAAGTTTATATGGATTAAGTATATCTTTGAAATCTTATTAATAAACTCTAGAACATGTTTGATTATTATTTGAGATAAAATCTTAGACTACATTGCATTAGAGATATGATTTAGGCCATCTTTAGGTCGTTTGAGCCTTTCAAGCCTACCAGTGATACTTATACCCATAGTATACCCTTTTGAGCCTATATCGATTTTTTCTTTGACAAAAGCATTTTTAGCCTAGCTTTTAAATAGTTTCTAATAGTTTACCTTACGCTCGATATCATATGTGATCTTTGTTGAATATATTTTAAGTTATGTGATGATTTTGGAGATAATTTTGGAGGAAGGGTAGTGTTGAGAAAAATTATTGTGAAGGGGTACAAAAAACTAAAGAAGAAAGTATTATACCCTTGTAGAAAAAAGTGAGAAAAAATGAAAAGGAAACAAAAAAGAAACATGAAAAATCATAAGTTAGGGTATAGTATTTCAGTGAAAGAAAAAAGAAAAGAATTGAATGGAGTAAAGAAAATGGTTGAAAAATAAGTTTGGGGGTGTTACTTGGAGTATTCAAGTGAAGTGAAAGATCCTAGAATAATTTATGTACTTAGAGTGATTTGAGCTACGAAAATATCTATTATCTTACTCGTTACCTTAGTCTTACATTACAAGCTTAATAAAGTCTTAATGATCTTTGTGTAGTATTAGTCTATATTAGTACAGAGTGATATGAAAAATAGGTCTATGGATTTATATACTGTTATCTAGAGATTTATTATAACTTATTTGTTTGCATAAACTGATCCAAGTTGCATATGATTAAATATAGTTATTTATTCATACACACACACTCAAAGAATCTATAATGGAATCACGCTGGAATTTGAATTGCAATTCTAGATTTTATTGTGTTCAAAATATTTCCTTGAGCTTTATACAATGTAAAGTCTTTGAGGTAAGTTTTAAGAGTTGAACTGGATCATGGTTAGGTCATGTTTAGGTGTTTAGAATGGTTTATGCTTTTTTTTTCTTTCATTTTCCTGAGAACTAGCAAAAAATTAAGTTTGGGAGTATTTGATAGACTCATATTTATACAATATTTATGTACCTTAAACTTTATACCATTTAAAATCTTTTAGGTAATTCTTTTAAAAAGCTTAAAGATCCTATTTGTCTAAAATAGCTGGAAAAGGATAATGTAAAAAGGTCCAAGATTTAAAGAAAGCCCAATACTTATTACATTAAGTTGATGGAAGCCTAATCTTAGGTGGTGTTTAGTTGATAGTAGTGGAATGTAATGGCTTTACATTGTTTGGTTTTACTTTTTACTTATAAATAATCTTTACAATATAATGACTATTACATAAAATAAAAGAATTAGAATTACACTTAAAAATGGATGCAAAGGCAATTTCATTCTTAAGTTAGTCACTTTTTCCCTTTTTACCCCTTATTTAACATGTTTTGCCTATTCATTGTTATCTTTTTCCTCATATCTATGACTAAACCAAGTGTAAAATTTATATCCATATTCATGACTAAACCACCTACAAATCATCTTTTTCCTCATATCATCCAATTATTATATTTTTTTTTCTAATATACATTTTGTATGTTATATTTATGTGGTAAATAATAATGAGCAATTATTAAAATATTAATTTTATTACCACAAGAAATTTAATCTATTTTTACATTTAGTAATTGAATCTATTTAATCATTAGCATAAGTATAATTATTTTTTTTTTTGCAATAATGATAGCATTTATTTATTTTTTAAAAAAATTCAAAATCATTGGAATATTAGTCAAAGTACAGTTAATTCTATTATATAATTAATTCTAAAATTTCAACCAAATAAAATAATCGTCTTTTTTTTTTTCTATTTTTATTCTTATTACGATTACCATTATATTCAATTTCATTCCACCTAACCGAACGACACATTAGGGTGTACACGTACCTGATTCCTTTACAAGAGTTTAAAGTAATACATGAATATCATTTGGATTTTGGAGTCGGTGACGTGGCTGAATATAACTGAAAAAAATAATAAAACAATTAAAAAGGAAAAGGAAACAAAAGAGTGTGGGAAGTTGTCGTGCATTATGGAAATTGATAAGGTAACGGAAACAAAAAGAATTGATAAGGCAGTTTTCATAGGGCGGCTAACCAAGAGCATAAAGAGAGGAATTAGTGAAAATAAGTGAGAACAGAGAATTTAGAGCGGGAAGAATAGCTGCAGGACTTAACGAAGAAATTTTTTAAAGCAGTTTTTCTCTCTTTCAGTTTTCTGTTTGAATATTATGACTCTATGTTTATCATTTTTCTTAGTTTAGTTATATTTTAGATTTACTTTTCAAAGCTACGATGTAACCTAATTATGATGTTTTAATATTTTTTCTTTCAATTTGAGTCAATGATTTATTTTTCTGAGTTAAGTTTTCAATTTTGTTCTTAATTCTTCTATTTAATTGGCTACTAAATAGATGATTTGTTAATCATAATGAAACTAGAGGGAGATTTATATGTCTAGCTCATTAGATTAAAAGCTATAGATTACATGTAAAATAGGAATATATTTACATAGTTTGTATAGTTGTTATACGAGTTCCATAGATCTTAATGAATTCTTAATTAGTTTAATTTGTATAGGAATATAGTGAAATGGTAATTAAGGTTATTTTTATTTGAACTCAGGAGAGGATGGTAAATAAATTAGAGAATCTCGTTTATTAACTAGGGGAATAATTTTAGGCTAATGAGATAGAGAATTAGAGTAGATTAGTTATTGTGAAATTGGACACCTTAGGTTTATTTTCATTGATTTAAACTTCGTTTAATTTTCATTTTATGCTCTCTTTTATTTAATTTTAATCTTATTTTAATTAGTTATTTTTAGTTTAAATATAATATAATTTGATTTGATTTGTCTTTAGTCGTTTGAATCAAATAAAGTTAAGACTAGCAAAATTTCGGTACTTAGTAAGTTAACAGTCTTTGTGGGACGATACTTGATACTCACTATTATATTACTTGTTTGCAATTTTGTGCGCTTGTAATTTCATAACAAAGTCGTAGGGAATGGTCCACAAATATCAGCATGTATCAGTTTTAAGACACTTGAACTTTTATTGGCACCTAATTTTCTTATGTTTGTCTATTTATCTTTAATATACTCAACACACTTTAAAGTCTATTTGGTCAAGTGAGTCAAGAATTCTATCTAATCGCTTATGCCATAACATAGAGGAATCCTCAGTTGTTTTGCATTTTGTTCCGCATTTTTGATCATGTAAGATTTCATTATTTGAGGCCATTGTATCAACTTTATATAGGTTATCAATTAAAAAACCAGTTGCAATAATATTTGAATCTTGAAAAAAACTAAATTTATTTTTTTTAAATGAATAAGAATAACCAGATTTATTTAAAACTTTAGAACAAATAAAATTGAGAAGCTTATTTTTCTTAGTGTGCCAGCGGTATACTTGGCACATTCCTTCTTCACATGTCCAGTCCTCCTGCAAAAGAAATAGGTAAATTCCTCATTGGTTTCTTTTGCACCTTATTTTGTAAAGTCTCGACTGGAACTCCTTTATCCTTAGTCTTTTTCCTTTTCTAGTCCTATATAGTGCTAGCTAAGTGAGCAATATTAGTCTTTTTTACATCAGTCTATTCTTTTATTGCACATAGTGAGATATGTGCTCATTAAGAGTCCATTTTTCCTTTAGGTTGTTGTAACTTACTTTAAACTCACTGAATTATGTAGAAAAAGAGATGAGAATAACAGCTCTAACTTTAGTACTTTTAATTTTGAAGAAAGATTAGACATCACCATGATGTACTCCTTTATGTTCTCTTTTCCTTTATAATGCATAGAAATCAAATTATCAAGCATGATACTTGTTTCTGCCTTCTTATTTCTTTGAAAATGTTCCGCAATTGTATCAAGGAATACATTAGCATTTTAAGCTTCAAGAATAATGTCCTGATAGAATAAAAAATAGAATATTTCATGACCATGAGACTTATTCAATTAGAACATTCCCACTACTCAAGTTCTTCATAGCCGTAGGAGAACTTTCAACTGAAAGAGCAATAAATTATTCTTTCCTGAATGCAAGATCTAAATCTATGCAACCAAACATAATCATAACGTGCTCTTTTTATTTCTTAAAGTTTATACCATTAAACATAGAAATATAACTTAAGTTGGCAGATGTATTCAAAAAAGAAACTGAATAGAGAGTATAACAAAAATAACAAGCTCACATCAAAATCATATCATAAACTAAGCATACAAAATAATGATGTACTAGTATGGCATTGAATAAATAAGCATATAAACTGAGTTCCTATCATAAGATACCCAAAATAATATTAATATTTATTCTTTGAATAGAAATATTAAGTATAAATGGTACTCTCTATGCAGTAATCAAATATTGATAATAAATCCTACCAAATAATAAGTCTTTCTATGGACCAACTTATTGCTCATATAGAAACTTAAAAATTATCACATATTTACCACTGCAAGAGTGTTTATTATTTGGCCAAATAATAACCTTTCTTTAGGCCAATTATTATCCGCATGAATAAAAAATACATACATCTTAATATTCTGAAATAAATAAATCTACACAATAGAGGTTACTTTAGTAACATATTGTTTCAACTTATTTATCTCAAAAATATTAGAGAAATTGTGTAAAGAAAAATAACCAAAGTGATCAAATATTAAGCCAATTTCAATGCACAGAAAAAAAGGATGATTGACTGAGTTTATTCACTTTTGTCAACTCTTGAACTGAATAAAGTTTTCAACGAACAAAGTATAGATTATTCTTAAGGTGGGTTGGAATAAACCTTGCTAATGACTTAAAGTACTGGACATGCTAACGTTACAATGCTAATAATTCAGCATTATAGCCCTAGCTACAAAAATAATTCTTATATTAAAACTCGAGCATCGAGGCACTGAAACTCTAGAAAAGGGCATCACAGTAATAGAAAATATGCATCACAGTGCCAAAGCATTTTTATTGAATCATATTTAGCTAATTTTAAATCTGTTAGCCCTATCGTGATGCAATTTTCAACATTTTTACGCACTAATCTTCATACTTTACAATCCTAAACATAGAATTTAATACTCAAACATTCATATATTAACAAAATCATATAAATTCACAAATTATATATGTATAATCTAAACCCTAGAAATCTAAGTAGGCATAGATTTTCAAAATTAATGATATACATGATTTATTCTAACAATTTAACATAAATTCCTACTCTGATATCACTTACTAGAAATATATTATGGATTGACAAAACCTAATAGACTCTTTCATGTCAAATAATTAAGAAAATGTCTATTGAGAAATTATGACTAACCTGAGTCCATAACGAAAAAAACGTGAAGACTTAATCACGTAAGCAGAAATGATTGATTATTAAGAGCTTGGGGTTAGAAATCTTCGACAATCAAACCTCTACAGTGTGCTCAATAAGTTCTTTCTCTGTTGATGGAGTCGAGGAAAATAGTTTATATATTTGATTTGACTTAAGGATCATAATCTTACAGTTTTTACTTTATATATGGACACCCAAATGAGATTCCATCAGTCAAAACTAGGTCAATAATTGATATCCACATATTACAAAATACATACTCCATTGTTATTTTCTGAGCCCATAAATTAGATGACTAAACGGGCCAATTAATTAAGATAAACCATATATTATATAATTGTTATTAACCTATCTAGGCCCACGTAGGAAATACAAAAAGCAACATTAAGAGTAATATGTTTTAATTAGTAAAGCACAATCATGTTTCACTATGATCTTACTATATAATGCCCACAAGAATAGATGGCTATGAGGTATAATCCGCACGTACTCATAACTTGCTAGCATTATAAAATATAAAGTACTATATACATTTCAGTTTAATTATTTTAGATATCTTTCATCAGTTTCTTTTTGTTTATCAATTAAGTTAAACATTAGTTGTAAATATCATACTGGAGCTAATATATAATCTATCTCACAAATATTTAATTACCATTGTCGTTTTTTTTTCCTTCTTTGGCCCTGCTTGTTTTTTTCTCCTATAAAAATTGTTGTAAATTTATACATAAATAGTCTAATTATGATTCGAACTTCTTCCTTCCGACACACGCATACATATTTTCAATAATCAACTGAGCTAGTCATAATTGGCTTGGCGTTGTTGGTTATCCTTTCGTATTATATGCATAATAGTCAAACAAATTTAGTAAGTAAAAGTTATAGTAAGAATTGTGATCAATGGTGAATTAGTAATATAATTAAAAGAAGAAACAGATGAATACACGAAATCTGCATATATAACACATATGAGTAGTGCGTAATTAATATTTACTAAGGGACGTACAATGTTTTCGTCATATGAAATACATAAACTATGTTCATTTAGGGCTAGCTTAGAGAGTAAATAAGACAGCTTAGTTATTTCATGATGTGTGTGCAAAAATGGGAAAGAATAAACATAATAACTAAATAATAAATTCAATCAAAATCAAGTGTGTACTAAATTTAAGTGCAGAACTAAATTTCATAATTCCAGCATCGATCAAAAGGTTTTTTTTTTTTTTGTCACTTAACTTATGAACATGATTTTCTTGATGAGACCTAGCTAGGTCCCGTTATAGTGTATTTCCTTTAACGAAAAATGAAAATATAGCTCAACACATGGAAATATGCATGGAATAACCTAGGCATAGTGATCAATAAATGGTTGTCGTTTCTCGTACCTTCTACTCTCGATTTTTAATAAGATATCGGGACCCGCCTACCTATACCTTGGGCTATCAGGCTATCATCTTTTTTCTGATTTGTTCCAAAAAAAGAAGAAAAATCCAGTAAACAAATGCAAAAATATATTTGTACCAATCCAGCATATATATTTTTAAAACTATGTATAAATAATATTTTGCCTAATTAAAAATTCATCACATATATTTTTTATGGTAAAAGATAAAAAGAGCAAAATATTAAATAATATATATTTATTGTTATTTTTTTTACAATTACTTAAATTATGATAATTATTAGATAATAATCTAATGATTGAAAAAAATTATAAATAAATTTTAAAAAATATCTATTTTATATGATCCAAATATATATTTATATAATAACGACTTATACAGGTATCTATCCAAAATATAGCTCGTAACTCTTTATATGTCTGGAAACAAACTTAATAATCCAATACTCATTAGAAATCTTATACCCAAACTACCCCCAACTTACAGAATGCATTTTCCCTCTTCGCATCATTTTCTCGACCATTTTCCGTCTCTTTCTCACTCCTCCCTCACTTGCCTCCATTTTCCCTTCTTTCTCTCTCGTGCCCGTGACTTTCTTCCATTTTTTTCTTATTTTCTCAACCATGATTCCATAATCTCTGACTTCCATTATCTCCAATAATTATTTTTTATACAAATATTAATTTTGCAAAATCGCAAAAAATTATATATACCGAGAAAAGTTACAATAGGAGGTATATATATATATATATATATATATATATATATATATAT
>JXTB01000003.1:1871397-1902846 GCA_002914805.1 Parasponia andersonii | reverse complement strand
GCTACATGGTTCATATGAATCCGAGTTTTTATATTTGACAAAATGGCTTTAATGGAGACAAACTAGAGCAATGCATATTAAGCGTTTAACAAAATGCCGAAGAGAAATGTTCTATCTATTTGAGTGTTCGCCGAAATAGATTATTATATAAACTTAGTATATATATCTATAGTTTTGATAAAATTAGTTTTGGTATATATTCAACTGAAATATCTAAAGCAATCTTTTTTATGCTAAGATAAAACCTAGTTTCATTGGATTCTCTGTCACATAACTATGTTAGTTTCAATGGAATCATGGTTTCTTTTTTCCTTTTTTGTAGGGTTAATGAGAGACTCTTTTATTGTTGTCTTTTATTCTATACATAACAAAGCAAGTAAGAGTAAATTAGTTTGAGGCTGTTGTTATTTCCTATCCAATTTCTTGTTGCTTGTGCTGAGAATGAAATATAACACCATTCATCAACAACCGATTTTTTCTTTAAAGGATTTACTCTCTAATACACCTCATACAGTACTCACAGTTGAGTCATTTGAGAGAAAAATGGGTAGCGAAAGGGACTATCTTCCAAGAACTTAAAGAGTTCAGAGGCAGCTAATCAACCAAATTAGTTGATGACAAAGCTTACAAAGATTACAGCCATAACCTACACTCATGTAGCTATAAAGGAAGAAAGACTTTCTTCAGTTGAGTTTTATGTATGCCAACTGGGCAATGGACGAAAGTGTCCAGATTTCAGATATGAAATATTTTATTTCAATGTTTCTTATGCACAATTCTCTGGACTGAAAAGCATTGATGATCTTTCAAAAGAGAATCGTTGGCACAACTAAAGTCGTTTCGTCAGCCTTCATTCCTATCTTATTTCCAATAAAATTAGAATGTCCCACCTTAAGAAAAATAATAACATCTGGGCAAAAATATATATCTTTATTAAAAGGAAATGAACTGTACGCATGCAACTGGTATACTCGAGTATTTATAATCGTGATAATTCTCACCTTTTTACATTATTCTTCCCTTGATGATACTGATATTTGGCTCAAGTTGAATGAATTTTTTTTCTTTTGAATGTTTCAATATCCAACTTTAACAATTTAGACGTGGTAGATAATTATATAAACTTGGTATATTTGTGTATATTTCTGACAAAAGTATTTCAAATTTAACATTTTAGTTTTCCTAGATGCAAATTTAGTTCAGATAAATATTAGTAAGTTCTGGTGGATATAGACTTAATTTTGGTATCTCATATGGTTCATATATACTTGATTCTGCTGAAAAAGCTAACGTTATTTACAGGTCTAAACATTTTCTATTACTTGGTTCAGTTAAAAATAATGTTGGTATTATGGTCACAAGACGGTGACTTCCTCCTGCAATTGTTACTTTTCTTAGTTGCATGTGGTCTCACTACCACACCTGCTGGTTTCATATTTTGTACTTGATTTTATGTTTGTGAGGTTTTTTTTTTTTCAGAAATTGCATTTCTGGTATTGTGTTCTAAGCTTGATATTCTTACAATACTCCATAGCTATTTTAGTGGTTGGTAAGTTATGTGATAAAGAGGTTCTATCGTCCTGTTTTAGTCCTGTTTTAGTGGCTAGTACACTTATACATATATATATATATATATATTATCTATGTCCTGTTTTGTTTGTGAGCGTGTTCAAATTATTAGGCCTCTGTTTTGGAATACATATGTATGTTTGCTTAGAATATAGATTCAAAATTTGGTTTATAAAATAGTGAAATATACATAGGTTTTGCCTTTGGGTATGCATAAACTTAAATTTTTTTTGTCATAAGCAAATATCACATAATTATATATATTGTAATGGTTCATAAATTTTCAATTGCTATATATATTTTCTAATGTAGGTTCATAATTAGGAAACCTATTGGTTGTTGCAAACTTCTATTAAAACGGCAAGAAATCAAGGAAAGAGACTTGACAAAAATTGGCTACACAATACCACCAAGTGTATCAAAATTATCTAATCTATAATCAAAACATCAAAAACACAAATAAAACCCACAAAAACCTCCAAAATCTAACAAATACTTAGCTTAAATGCTATCTAATTTGGGAGTAAAACTTACTCATCAATAATCTCACTCATTAATAAATTAGGTTAAAAGATTATTGACCCCAAGTCAAGATTTTCTTGATTGGGTTCATAATGTTTTTTTTATCTAAAAATTGAGTAGCAACTTTATGTGCATATATTTCTTCGAAGTTCATCAATCAATTGAAGTTATGGTCAATAATTTATTAACTTTGGGTCAAGTAATTCACAACCTAGGATTAGGTCAATCTGTGATCATGTGGGGCAAAATTTTACTTGACATTATGTCAAATTGTACCAAACCTGTAGTTAAGATGTTCCCAGCCTATAGTTAAACTGGTCTTAATCTAGAGTAATAAATGAGGTATTTATTGAATTATATGAATTTCCCTGAAACGTCTACTTTATAGATAAGTTAAAATGATAGTTATCCCCGTACTAGAAAATATAAGTACAAATTAGATATTGTTCAACAACCATAGAAAATGCAAGCTTAGAAAAAAAAAAAGCAATTATATTAACCACAACAAAAATTAAAGATAGTCTTTGGGTTACTCCTCCCGGTCAATTTTGGTGTAATGTTCATAATTCCGTAATCACTGAATAATATAACTCGCATGTAAGCTTATAACAAAAGTATTCCATCCTCTCAGCTTTAACATTGGAAACTGGCTTGTTGGATATCAAGAACTCATCATACTTGATGACAAACATATAATAGACAGACTTGTCGTAATCTGATTCCATTCCATAGTACAATTAGTGAACCTGCAGACTATCCTACAAGAATAGAACAACAAAATCCTAACTTGGAGTCAACTTCTTCCTTTGGGAGCAAGAAGTTATTGATTTAAGGTCAAGTAATTTTTGAAATACGGGCAAGAAATTATTAACTTAAGGTCAAAATGTTCTTGACTCAAAGTCAAAAAGATATTGACCTAAGAAAAAAATATTTGACTTGGAGTCAATAATATTTAAAAGTGTTTGACTTGGAGTCAACAATATTTTCAAAGGGGTCATGAAGTGTGTATATGAAACTTAGTCATAATGTTATATGTGACGTGTTCCTAAGTTTATAAATTAAAAATTATTGACTTTATGCCAAGATTTTCTTATCTGGGCTCAAAAATTTTGTTATATTTTGTTTTTTAATTCATTAATTAATTCCAAAATATATTGACTCCCATATTAAGATTTTCTTGATTGAAGTCATAATCGTTTTAATATAAAAATTGAATACAATTTTATGTGCTTGTCAATTCAAGAAATTCTTGACATTGGGTCAATTAATATTTGATTTGAAGTCAAGATATTCTTAACCTAGAGTCAATATAACCTTACATAGAGTCAAGTTTTGCTTGAGTTATAGTAATAAATAAGGTCTTTATCAAATACACTAAATTTTATTGAAACATTTACTAAATAGATGACTTTCGATAAAAATAATAGTCCATACTTTCCTTAATTTTTCCATAACTACTAACTTAACTCACTAAGTATTTTTTGTGTTAATCACATGTTTTATTTTTGTTTATTTAGCCCCTAAGAAAGAAATAAATAAAAAATATTAAAAAATAAAAATAAATAAAATCAAAGCTTCTAAGTTCTATACTTCTTCTATACATGTACCAATTTCCAGACTCATCCCATGTACTCCGCATCAGGCTGACTGACTCAATATCAGTCAAATCATAACCATTCATTTATTAATGAGTCTACTTTTTTTTCCCTTTTTCTTATATATATATATATATATTATTTAGATTAATTGTCTAATAATGCTTGAACAGAGAAATTTTTAGATTTTGTTTGTAAATAAAGTCACCATATGCTATGATGATTTTGTAGTGACAAATTGAGTTATTAGAAATTGAACAACTAAAAAAAACATAACTAAAAACTAGATATTATTCAATAACAAACCATAGAAACCATAAGCCAAAAAAAGGTAATTATTTGAACCATAACTAAAATAAACATTGTCTTTGTGATGCAAATCTAGGCACGGTTATAAAGGAGCCAATTCAAGTTCCCATTGGTTCAGTTACAAGAGCACGTGCAAAAAAAATTCTAAAATACGTTAAATGGACTCATTCAAGGGATTTGGGTTCAGGCATACATGTGGAGGCCCATTGATAGAGATGAACGAATTTCTAAGGCCTTAACATGCTTGATTCAAGTTCAAGAAAGTCCATAGGTGCATATGAAAGAGAAATCTGATATATAAAGACTTGAACGCCAAGTCATAGCTTACTTTCCTATTCTAGTTATCAGTTTCTCAAAATGATTTATTTGCTTGTTTTATTTTCTTTAGTAGTGTGTAATAGGCTAAAAATTAAGGGATTAAAATAAGATTACCTACCATGTAATTAGGGACGAATTTAGGTTAGCTATTAGGGTTATTTTCCTACTTTTCTTTTCCAATTTTGGGTAAGTTGCCTTAGGTGTTTTTTTAGGGTGTTTTTAGACTTAAAATTTTGTGGCCCTTGGCCTATATATTGTACACTTTTCATTCAATAAGGGCAGATTATAATTCATTAAAATTGAGAGCAATTTCTTTTTGGTTCTTTGAGAACTTATTCGAACTTATCAAATTTCTCTGTAGCGTTCATCCCTTGATTTATCAATCGAGTTTTCCATCCTTGATTGTGGCGTTTTCCTTTATACTAAGGTTCACATCTCTTTATAGGTGTTGGGTCAAGGTTTTCCATCCGAATCTGATTGTAGAACGGTCCTAGGTATCATCCTTGTTTCGGGTTTCGTCACAAGTTGGTGGGGTTCGTATCATTTGGTACTAGAGCTAAATTCTAGTCTCAGGTTTTCTCTATCCTTTATCTTTTCCTTTTTTTTATTGTCAAAACTAGTCTTTATTCTTTCTTCTTTCTTTCATATAAATCGTCCAAAAAAAAATAAAACATAAACTCGATTTGTTTTAGTCGTAGCCAATTCAGATTGCTTGTTTGCTATTGAATCTGAATTTATTTTTTGGTGTCTTTCAGTTAGCCTTTGTGTTTTCAGTTATTATTTAGGTTCTCAATTAAAAAGAAAAAAAAAAGAGACAGAATCCCGAAATTAAAAAAAAAAAAAAGAATCTGTGGTTGAATTAGAGAATTTTGATAGTGCTTTAGTAAAACGGTTGTAATTTCTGATCTGGTTATCGAAACAATACGTATTATATATCAAATCGAAGCTTATTCCGAGTCCTACTCTAAATCGAGTATGTTCCATTCACCTTAGTTTTTGAGCCTAAAATCCATCATTTTCATCTCTTTCTTAGCCTTCAAAGTTTTGTGTGCATTTTTTTTCTTTGTTTCGCTTTCTTTGCTTATCAATTCCTAGAAACTGTTATTCCAGGTTAATACATTAAATCCTGATTTGGTTGATGAGTTTTTTGTGTGGATTGTTGCTCAGAAGTTCTGATTATTTGTTTGAATTAATTTGATAAGAACTTTTGAAAAATTATGAGTGGAAAAAGGTAAGAATAGTGAGCACATTAGAGGGTAAAAGTCAATCTGATATATTTGAGTGAAACACGAGTGAAATTGAGTGATTCAATACTGAGTGAAACATGTGAGAGTGTGTGAGGTCCTTTCTTTTCTAACTTTGTTGTGCAACAAACATGTCAGACAACAAAGACAGAAACAATACTGGAGATACATCAGGAGTGGGTGTTCCAAAACTTCTCATGAAAGCCATAATTGGCGAGATGAGAAGAGTAATGAGATCAGAGATGGAGCAGCTTCATGAAAGGATAGACAGAATAGAGAACAGACGTGTGGAGTAGCCACAAATCGCTCCTAATATGCGTGGAAGAGGGAGATTCAAGCATAGGAAAGTGAGGGCTGAAGATGAAGAGTATTATAGAGATACTTTTGGTGATAAAGATAACTGAGATTCAATAGTTGGCAATAGGAGATACAGTGGGCAGTTCAGAGGAGCTAGGAATCGAGAAGATAATTCACTGGGTAGTATTAAGATAAAGATTCCATCCTTTCAAGACAAGAACGATCCAGAAGCTTACCTGGAGTGGGAGAAAAAGGTTGAATTAGTATTTGATTGCCACAATTACTCTGAAATTAAAAAGGTAAAACTTGCTGCCATTGGATTTTCCGATTATGCAATTGTATGGTAGGATCAGTTAGTAATGAATAGGAGAAGAAATAGGGAGCGTCCAGTAGAGACATGAGAGGAGATGAAAACAGTGATGAGAAAGAGGTTTGTACCGAGTTACTACTACCGGGAATTGTATAACAAGTTGCAAAGCCTTAGGCAAGGTAACTGGAGTATAGAGGAATATTATAAGGAGATGGAGGTTGCTATGATTCGAGCAAATGTAAAGGAGGATCAGGAGGATACAATGTCCAGATTCTTGGTTGGTTTGAATCGAGAAATTGCTAATGTGGTGGAACTACAACATTACGTGGAGTTGGAAGATATAATGTGGTGGAACTACAACATTACATGGAGTTGGAAGATATGTTCCACATGGCTACAAAAATTGAGAATCAACTCAAGAGGAGGGGTAGTACATATCCAAGTCAAAATCCAAGTATATCCACTTAGAAATCGAATCACTAGAAGAAGGATAAGAGGCAACCTACGATGAAGCCTAAAGCTGAGCAAAAGCAAGAAGTGAGCAGCCATGTAAATCAAGGTAAATCCGATTCTTCTTATTCTAGGAATCGTGATATCAAGTGCTTTAAATGTCAACGAAGAGGTCACATAGCTAGCCAATGTCTAAACAAAAGTCTCATGGTATTGTGAGATGATGGTGAAATTGAAACCGAAGACGAAGATGACACCGATCTTATGCCACCATTAGAGGATGCCGATGAAGAGGAATACCCTACCTAAGGAGATTTGTTGGTAACAAGGAGAGCCTTGAGTGCTAAAGTCAAAGAAGATAAAGTGGTGCAACGAGAAAATATCTTTCATACTAGATGCCATATTCAAAACAAGGTATGTAGTATGATTATTGATGGTGGTACTTATACTAATATTGCTAGCACTACTATGGTGGAGAAATTAGGGTTGCCAACTATGAAGCATCCCTAACCTTATAAGTTACAGTGGGTAAATGATAGTGGTGAACTGAAGATTAATAAACAAGTGTTAGTTTCTTTTCGTATCAGGAAATATGAAGATGAAATTTTGTGCGATGTGATTCTGATGCAAGTTAGACACTTGTTACTAGGTCGACCTTGGTAATTTGATAGGCGTATTAAACATGATAGCTTCACCAACAAGTACTTGTTTGTACTTAATCAAAGGACAATCATTCTAGTTCCTTTGACACCAAAAGAAGTTCATGAAGATCAAGTGAGGTTACAAAAAGAGAGTGATCAAAAGAGAAAGAGTGAAAAAGAGATAGAGGCCCAAGAAAAAAAGAGAGAAATGGCAATAATAGATTCGGCCATTAAGAGAAATACAAAGAGAAAACAAAATAATTTTTATGCAAAAACTAAAGAAATTAAGAGAACGATGTTTTCAAACCAGTTGATGATTGTACTCTTATACAAGGAGGCATTTTTAAACACTAACAATCTTGACCCTGTTTTGCATAGTTTTGTTGTTTCTCTCTTGCAAGAATTTGGTGATGTTTTTCCCGAGAAAATTCCTAGTGGATTACCACCAAACCGAGGGATTGAGTATCGAATTGACTTCATGCACGGTGCTATCATTCCAAATCATCCAACCTATAGGAGTAACCCCGAGGAAATAAAAGAACTATAAAGACAGGTTGATAAAGAAAAGATTTGTGCTATCCAAGAATGGCCAAGTCCAATGAGTGTAAGTTTAGGTATCGGTGCAGTTCTTATGCAAGAAAGATGACCAATTCATATTTTAACGAGAAACTAAGTTGGGCTACTTCAAACTACCCTACTTATGATAAAAAAAATGTATGTGTTGGTTCAATCTATGAAAACATGGCAATATTACATTTGGGAGTTCGTGATTCACAGCGATCATGAGTCGTTAAAGCTCTTTAAAAGTCAGTACAAGTTGAATAAGGGGCTTGCATGATGGGCAGAATTTATTGAGATGTTTCCATATGTCATCCGATATAAACAAAGCGAAGATTTGAGGACAAATCCTTTTCCAGAGAAGGGGAATGAGTTTATTGCCACTATTAACAAACTCAAAACAGATCAACAAATGTACTTTAATGAAATATAACGAACACTCACACAAAATAAGCATCTATACTACTAGCAAATCCCATAAATGGTTTAAATTTCACCAAAATCATAGACTATACTAAAAATTATATCAACCAATGAAATCAAGATAGGATTTTTCTTAACATACATCAAGAACTTAACAGACTTGATTACAAAAATACCATAATTCTCGCTAAAAAATAGCAAAATATCATGTAAAATCAAACAATAATATCAAACGAGGGTCAAGCTAGACTTACCAAGGTCAAGTGAAACATGACCATAGATCGAGTGCTCCTTGACCCTGGGACAAGGGAGACCAAGTTAGACTTGACCTAAGGAGAACTACATCAATTGATCTTTGATCCAGTGTCAAGTGATCATTAAAATTAGTTCAAGAACCTCCTAATCAAAGTCACTAAGCACTTGATCCAAATTATTAATAAAAAAACCAACTTAACGTAATCATTTACTAACTCATTAGTCTATTATGGATTGTTCTCACAGAAGTATGCTAAAATGGTTTTGTATCTTTTGTAACGTCCGAAATAAAATCAAATATACTAACCAGATCAAGAAGATATGGCAACCATTTTGACCTAAGTAAAAAAAAAAAAAAAAAAAGAACTTGATTAGGTTCAAGAAGATCTTGACTTGATGTAGAAATATCTTGAGTATCATTTAGATTGAGTCAAGATCATCTCGACCTTTACTCAGAATACGAATTCAATCCATAACCATATTAACAAAGCCAACATAGGTCAAAATCTATACATTAATGACTAACAACAAATACTCATACAAAACCAGTAACAATACTACCAACAAAATCCCAAAAAGATGAATCATTTCACCAAAATCAGAAATTATGTCAGTAGATGAAGTCAAGATAGGTTTTTCGTAACACACAATTTATTTTAAAAAAAAAAGAGAGGATTTTGTTATTAAAATATAATACCAACCTTTTCTTCTTCCATTGAACCAATATTCGCACATTTCCCTTCACATCACATCGACTGAATTTTCATTTAGGATTTCAAGTTTCAGCACTGAAATCTTTATCGGTGATTTTGACAACGTATTTCTCTTTTTTTCTGATGATGTTGATGTTGAAATTTTCATAAAGGACGAATTTTTATCTTCGGTTAGATGTGTTTTAGCTATTTCAGATGGTTCAAAGTTTTTTGAGGAAAAAAAATGGAAAGAATGCATTGGCAAGAAGAGAGGATATTCAAATTTAGGCAATTTTAGGAGGTTAATTTTTGGGTAATTTTGAATTCAGGTCTGAGATATATTTTCAGAGGAAAAGGAGACCGAGAGAGAGAGAAACGGTGAGAGATGAATTTTATGGGAAAATGTGAAGATATGTTAAATGTAATAAGGTCACTCAGGTCCTACTTGGAGTTAGGCTAAATGAATTTTTAATCTTTTAGCCTCTATTGGCCCTACTTTTTACTCTTAAAAAAAAATCAAAAGAAGCTCTGCTAATCCTAGTCACGTCTTTTCCTCCAATAATTATGCCCATGTAGGCTATAGCCTCTGACTCAAAGGATCCGCTGAAGAAACAGGAGAAGAAAGATAAACCACAGAGGTCCTCTCCACCAACTGTTAGCGAAACGTCATCAACATTTTTGACCCAATTAGTCAACTCGTGAACAACGATGCTGTGCCCTGCAGGAGCTCTCTCATGGTCAATAGCAGCCTCGTTTTGACCCTGTATGTGTATATGCTTCAACTAATTTATTAGCAGTGGCCCCAGTGTCCATATTCACCGCAGTTAAAATAATATTGTCTCCAATAGATCTCTCAACTACTTCTACCGCGGGGTGTGAGAGACTGTTTCGGCCTAGCTTCTCCATGCCTTGTGCTATCTACTCACAGTTCTAGTGGTATTTTATGTACCATCTGGCAGGACCTACGTACTCCTTGTCATAACCTAAAAATCTAGGCTAATTTTGAGAATAAATTAATATAAATAAATAACTTTATAAAATTTGAAATCAAGGACTTAAATTTTTATTTTAGTCTCTAAATCAATAGAAATTTTATATAAAAGAGATTCATCTTTAGTTTAGTTCACCCAGATAGAAACACAAATTAAAATTTAAGAAAAATATAATTAATTTGTACAAAAACTTGGTTTAATAAAAATTTTAATGTTGATTAAAATGAAGTTCGTAAACTTTGAGTCGAAAAGTCCAAGAATTGATTTACAGAATTGATCAAAATTCTAAGTACTTAAACCTTTAAAAATATGCTCATTGGAAACTATATGGTTCCATTTATACACCAAATTCTCAAATAGTAGTAAATACATCCTCATATATTCACTTAGCATTAACAACAAACTTGACTAAACAGTTAAGAACGAAAAGAATAGAACAAGTCATAAGGACCAACCGAAGAGGAATAGGAATAAGACTGCAATATAAACCAAGCGACTTGCCTGGTAATCGAGATGACTGACTTGAATGAATGATCACCTGAAAAGGAGGAAAAAAGAAGGGGTGAGCTAGAAAGCTCAATAGGAAAACTGTTACCTCATTTAAAAACCTTTTTAGTGATGGAAAGTTCGTGCATGATCAGCTTAGTCTAGAAACACCCTTTTTGCAAAATCATATTTATGTACTTATACATATTTATTTCCAAAACTGATAGTCTATATATATATATATATATATATATAACTAAATATGTATATAAATATATTATCCAAAATCAATAGTCCATCATCACATACATATATAGATATATAGAAAACATGATATCGAAAAATCAATCAGTCCATAAATACATGACACAAATCTACTCCTACCCATGAGTTTACCACTTCTCATCAATGGAAACCAGGGTGCTGGCACTACGTGTGCTATAAAAGTTGCCTGACACCAGTCCATAACTGAAGGAGACACCCGTATATCACCTACCAAACTTAGAGAGGCAATCGCATTACCTACATCTGCCAAATGGGGAGGTAATCAAAAGAAATACCCCGCGTGGATTCACGAACTCTCAATGTCAGTGGGGCCGTAGTGCCATACAGTAAAAATCCTATGATGCTAACCTGGGACTCATGTATGATCCTATGACACGTGTACTCTGAACTAGTGTATAAAAATAACCATGTAGTAATTTAAGTTCAAATGATATTCTGGTTCTTTAATAAAATGTTTAATTAAATTTTGTGTTAAAATGGGTAGCATAATGACCCTATTATAACATACCTAAAAATAATCTGCACTCAGAAAAGTCTCAGAGCAATCCAATATATAAATCATACCATTCAATTCCATCACAGATATTTAAAAGTTTTAAAATCACGTTTGTTCTCATATGTTGCAGAAAATAAGTTTTATTCACAAACGACGTAAAAGAGAGGAAACTGAATCCCTATCTCACTAGAATAGTAGTACCATGCTATTAAATACTCGAGGTGCCGATTGGACGATCGTTCAGAGGGTCGGGAATTAATTCCACGCCCTCGATCGCTCACTTGGGGAAATATCAATTTCTCAACAAAGCTTTGAATTAATGAACGAACCTCTTCATTGAATTCCTAATGTCCAAAATAGCTAAGTTAGACATATAACTCAACCAATTCGGGTCTGGGCCGATATTGGACTGTTGACACACAAAACTAGATAAAATCTAAGCCGTTAGATATTGATTTTCTTGCCAGTCACCAAATATAGTCAATATATATATCAAACTTCTCCATTTTCGGAGTACATTCCAAAAATGACAACGAAAACGAAATCTAACAGTCAGATCAAAAATTAAAATTCGAAACTCAAAATATCTAAAAAAGACAACTTTCAAACTGGGAAAAATGGGATCGTGAAATATACACTTTAAGGTTTCTCTCGACGAGACGAATCCAACAAGCCCAAGAACGCGACCTATGAGGGCCGGAATTATCGCCAGAAATCGAAACTCTCACACGGCCATTAATGGCGTTTTCCGGCAGGGAGAGCTCGGCGGCTTTGCAGGACCGGCGGTGTGGGCAATAGGCGGCGTGGGGGAGCTTCGTCGGTAGCTGGCCTGGCTAGACGGTGAGCGAGGCGGCGACGGTGCTCCTCCTTGCGTTCCTTCGGCTGAGAGAATGAGAGAGAACCGAGAGAGTGTGTGAATCGGGGAGGGGGACGAGAGGGAGAGAGAGAGTGTGTAATATATATATTATATAAAAAAAAAATCTGGTCAAATGACCATTTTGCCCTTTAAAAGAATAGGTTATTACACTCCTTGTGCGTGTCTGCATGTATTTATTGTTTTGATTTTATTCTACCGTCTAATATACAATTCCAAAATATATACACAAAGTTATATTTTACACATGTGAATATTCTATGAGCATCTTCAAGAGAACCGTGCACCCTTGCAGCTTCTATGGCCAAATGTGCTCGGGGCAAATGGGATAGCAGCTGACAATGCTTAATTTTGTCCAAATCCAAGATCAGGATCTTTTTATTTTTGATAAGCATTGATTTTTCAGAAAAAATCAGGAAAAAAAATCTAAATTTTATGATATTATAAAAGTATTTCTAAACGATTATAATAATGATAATAACAACTACAAAATGACTTCTTTTGGGGTGGTCTTCACGAATGAACCATTTATGTACTCGGGAAATCAATTGCAAAAATTCGAAGTGGGCCAAGTTTAACGTGCAGTAAAGAGACTAAAAAAGGGTAAATAATAATAATAATAATAATAAATATGAATAAAAGAAAAAAAAATAAAGGGAATAAAAATTAATCCTGCATAAGCTAAATATTGGCGTCTGGTTAATGAATAATGCTAGGACTTATCCTACTTTTTTAATGCTACTTCATATAACATGTGTCATTATTACTAAATTAGTAAATCATATAAGATTCACCAATTAAAATGACGACAACTTAGATGAAATATGATCAAGTTTAATTTAAAAAGTAACATACAAGTTGAGATTCCTAAGACTATTTATTGTAAAAATAATGGATATGAAGAGGAAAAATAAAACAAGAGACACGAGGGAAAGACATTTGTAAAACGTCTGGACCATGGATGGATAAATTTGTTCGAGGCCTCGATAGTTCCCACAACAGAAAGCATAATTTGTTGAGCTTATTTCAAAATTTCAGGCCGGAAGAACCAAATATCGAAAAATTCCAGATGGGCCACATTTTTTTAAAAATCCTATTAAAAAAATAATACCTCTTTTCAGAAATATTATACTTTAAACAAATATATAGAGAAGTACTACTTTTTCTTCAAAATTGATATTTTTCAATTATACTAGAGGCAACTTGTTAGATTATTTTGGATAACCAATCTAAGTACTTGAGGTATCAAGATACCTTAGGTAATTTAATTGGTTACTTTGAGTATCTCATCGATTAATAAAAAGTTGTATTTTTTAATAGTACTCAAGGTAACTAATTAGGTTACTTG
Organism: Parasponia andersonii; assembly: GCA_002914805.1. Classification (NCBI taxonomy): domain Eukaryota; kingdom Viridiplantae; phylum Streptophyta; class Magnoliopsida; order Rosales; family Cannabaceae; genus Trema; species Trema andersonii. The sequence goes on along the minus strand of JXTB01000003.1, from coordinate 1,889,182 downwards.
GGGTAATCATTCTAGTTATTTGAGGTAACTAGTCAAGTTACATGATTGGTTACTTCAAGTATTTCATTAATTACTAAAAATAGTATTTTTCTAAATACTTTTAAAAGTAATATTCTTATAATTAAAATATACAATTTTTCAAACAATTTCGAAATCCAGGATTTTTCAATTTTTTAAAAAAATTACCATAGAAATCAAATTTTCTTATTCAGTGCTTTTTACAAAATTATATGCAAAAAGTACAAAAAATTGAAAAATCCTAGAATTAGAACACTATCACTTTTTATAAGTACTTTTAGAAAAATACTACTTTTAATAAGTATTTATAAAAATGCTATTTGTTTTTCAAATTTGGTATTTTTCAATGATACTCGATATAACTAGTTAGGTTAATTGGGGTAACTAATCCAGTTACATGAGATAACTAGTTAAATTACCTAGTTGGTTACATCAAATATCTCATCAATTAATAAAAGTGGTATTTTCTAGTTAAAATCCGAGAATTTTCAATTTTTTCAAAAAATTACCTTAAAAATCAAATTTTTTCAATTAGGACTTGTTACAAAATTCTAGGCCCAAAGTAATAATAATTGAAAAATCTTGGATTTTGAAATTATTTGAAAATCCTAGATTTTAATTAGAAAAAAACCATGTTTAAAAGTATTTAGAACAATACCACTTCTTTTATTAGTTGATATGATACTCAAAATAAATAGATCGATTACCCTAAGTAACTCAGCTATTACCTCTATTACCTCAAGTACCATTGAAAAATACTAATTTTAAAGAACAAATTTATATTTTTCTAAACAATTATTTAAAGTGTTATCCTTTTAAAATTTTTAAAAATTGATTTTGTTCTAAATCAATCCATAATTTTTTTAAAAATTTGGCCCCCGGGATTTTTCAAATTTTAGTACTTTGGGCTTAGAATTTTAAAAGAAGCTCATGAATTAATTTGATCTAGATACCTCTAAGAGTAGTTATAAGAAATGACATTTTTTTGAAATATTTAAAAAACATCCATTTTTTTGTTTATTTAATAAATGACTATTTTATTATTTTATTTTATCTATTTCTTATAAAGTAAATTAATTTTTGAAAAATTAAATTAATATTTTTAAAAATAAATATTTTTTATAAAATAAATCAATTTTCAAACAGTTTATCAATATATTTTGATATACTAAATGTGAAAAACAACTATTTTTAATATAAAAATCAATATTCGGCTATTTTTTAACAGTTTGAAAAATGGCCATTTTGCAAACTGTCAACGAAAATTCAGCCATTTGGCTAAAAAGCTCTATATCTAATCTTGTTTTTCCTTTTTCTAATACTACTTTTTTTCCCCGGTTATTTCATAACTACAAAAATTTCTGGTGCTAATTGAAATGTCAATGAAGAAATTTCAGACGTTACACTTGAGCGATTACGATAATTTCAATTAATTTCATTTACACATAAGAATATTACAGTGACCATTTGACCTAATATTCACAGCCGGTACTAGAAAAAGAAACACAGAAAAACTCATTCCGGCAAAATGTATCATTGCTTCGTCACATTTCAATAATTATTCAAAAATATTATATATTGGATATCATAACTCTGAATTATTTAATGTTACGCATGTGGTGGAAATTAAGAGTATTTTGTTGTAGAGAGTGGTTGAGAATTTGTGAGAATTTTTAACAATATGAATTGTTCAATTTTCTTGTGTTCATATTAGTTTAATGATTTTTATCAGAAACTAGGTTTGATAGAATCCCGGAAACCGCCTCGTATTTGTGGTGCAGTATTTCCTCAAAATTTAGTTATTCAATAGGGTCAGTCCCGCAAGTATTATAATAAGTACTACATACGTATTTATATAATTTTTTGGGTTTGTTTGCCACATGTTGAAACTGCTTTGAAATGCTTCACTTGTTTCCCACTAAAATTGGATTCAGAGAACGTCGTTTTATTAGCTGTTTTAGTTCTAGACCAATTAAAGTACGACCAAGTTGTAGTGTGTGAATGTAGAATAATAGTATAAAATATTAATCTTTCTAGCTAATTGAACAAGACCTGCTTCCTGGTTTTAACAAATGATTTTTTTATATATTTTTTTTGCTGCGATTAACAAATGAATTTATTCAAAGTGAAACCTGATCGTTTTTTCAGATAATATTATATATTGAAATAGTTTTTTCCTATTCAAAAAAAAAATTGTCATGATCATTGTGCAAATTCTTAGAGATATGCAAGTAATGCTAGGCACTAATATATATTCCAAAATAATCAAAATGAAAATGAAGACTACTAGATAGAAAATTAATGCTCTATGTATTTAATTTAAGTATAAATATGTATTTTCTTATTTTTGCCACTTGTAGTATTAGATCAAACGAATGTCGATTTCAAGATTTTTTTTTCTTCACTTTTTTGTTCATCTTTGGTCAAAACGTGTCAACGTACGTATATATAAGAGATTTAACTAACAGCGTAATCAATAACAAAGGAGAGGGAAAAAAAATTTTCTGTCGAAGTTGAAGAACGCAATATGAATTCTCTTTTTAAAGCTGTACCACCGTAAGTAACTCTTATTTCATCAATCCTGTTAACCAAAAGTAAAAAAATTTTGGTATATTAGCCGGGTATACGTTTTTCGTGATCACATTTTTGTTTAATATAACTTACAATATGACTTAACTATGATATGATGTGTGTGTGTAGTTCTAAATATATAATCATATCGTCTGATTCTAACTAATTAACATATCAGTTTCATGAGTTGTGAATAGAAAGAGAAATAGATAACTTATATTCGGAAGGAAAGAACATTTTTGCTTAATAACTTATATTCGGAAGGAAAGAACATTTTTGCTTAATAATTTCAAGTAATTAAGAAAATTGCCCAGTGGATCTAGCTATGATATCGTTTATCATGTAAATGGTCCCTTCAATAGCGATAAGATTTTACAAGCTAGCTAGCTAGTGGACCCACTTTGTTATCATGCATTGTACTTATCACCACCTAGCTTAGACGTTTAAATATTTCTTCATCTTGAAAGCACCCTAATATATACATATATATATATATATATACATGTTTATCAAAATATATATATTTTCTATCAACCAAAATTAATATTCTTATGGATAACGCATGCTATATACTGATATATATATATATATCATATGATTACTTAATTCTACTATTCAAGCAACTCTTAATTAGTTTTAATCTACATGTAGTTAATTATGCCATATATATTAAATTAATAAAAGACTGATTGTCAGCCGCAACAGTAATTTACAAATGTTATAAATATGATCGATAGCATAATTCTACTATTCAAGCTCCTCTTAATTAGTTTTACTCTACATGTAGTTAATTATGCCATATACATTAAATTAATAAAAAACTGATTGTCAGCCGCAACAATAATTTACAAATGTTACAAATATGATCGACAGCATATAGCTAGGTATATAGTACCGAAGGAGATGATAAGTTATAAGGAATCTAATTAAACAGTATATTTGGTTCGACATAATTATTTTTTCATGGTATTAATATATAAATACGTTTCCTATTGTTTTCTTCCACGTGATCATGCGCATATATATATATATATATATCAAACCCCACTAATTTTTTTTAATATAATATAATTTTTTTTTTAGCGGTGGGTCTCACAACTTTAAAATAAAACAAAACTCTCTCTTTCTTTCTTTTTTTCCTTCTCTCTCCCTCACCCGAGCTCTCTCTTTTTTCTCTCGGTTGAAGTAATATAGCCACCTTTTTCACTGTACAAGCCACCACACGAGCTCCTCAAGCCATCGGTGACCAACACCAGCTCAGCAGATCTGCTCGTCACATTGTCACAAAGCTCTAGCTGTAACCCCCAAGCCGCCGGACTATCATTTCGTCAGAAAAATGTAAAAAATACCCACGGGAAGATTTCAATTTCAGCATCATTACCAATGACTTCAAGCCACAAATTTGGGCTTCCCATACTCGTCTCGAAACGAAGATCGTCTTAGTAAATATATATATATATATATATATCGACTTAATTTTGCTCAGATTGAATTTTGCCATTTTTAATAATTTTGAGTTATTTTTAGTTTTGTATTAAAATTTTCCAATTCGACCGTTAGATCGTAAAATAAACTTTATATTTGTAATATACTCGTTAAAACAAGAAATTTGATATATATATATATATATATATATATTGACTATGTTTGGTGATGGGTATGAAAGAACAAAATCTAGTAGCTCATATTTGTCTAATTTTGTGTGCCATAGTGTTGAGATTTGACCCAAGCTTAAATTGGTCAAGTCATATGTCTAACCTAGTTAAAATTAGATACTAGGAATTCAATGAAGATATTCGTTTTTCCATTCGAGGTTCCGTTGGAAAATTGAATTTTTAAACCTATCGATCAAAGGTTCGAAAACAACGCTTGATCCTCCGAACAATACTCAAATGATGTCAGACGTTCTCTACAGCATTGTAATATTATCTTGACACTCGATTAAGATAGCTGTTCAATTACTTGATTTCTAAATCTATGTTGGATTTTAATTACATTAAAATTTATTAATGAAAAATTGTGAATAAAACGACATTTTTAATGAATTATTAGAAAATCTTGGATTACTCTGAAATTGGACTTTATGACTTCTATAGATATTTATAAAATCATGATTTTGGAGTAATTCAGCTGATTCGATGCCCAATACATAGTAAATTCCAGAATAATATCAAGTAGAGTTTTAAGGCATTGTTTGGTTGTGTTTTGCATGGTTATTATATATATTTTGTTACATATTGTATATACCATAAGATCACACATGAAATATATCTTAGGTATTGCGTTGTTGTAGTAGGCAGACCAGTACACCCAACCTCAGTGAGAGCCCATAAACCCTCGCAGGATTTTCTGATTATTCTCATTCAATAGGTGTAGGCATTTAGTTGCTCCTCCGGTTCGGTAGGCTTAGACACATGGGTATCCCTGCAGTTTTCTAAGATAGGTATCAGACAGAAAGTACTTAATACACGTAGTACAAATTACTTTAGTTCGTGATGAGAAGAAATGAGCTTATGGGATGGGTTGATTTATGATATGTACAATCTTACAATTTCTAGTTTTGGTTTTGAGAATATGATTATTATGAAGAATAATTATTTTATAAACTTGGTTTATAAATAGAATTTAGAAAATGTATTAACCATGCAAGTTTCATAAAATTGCATCCATTCAAAAAGATAATTGAGTTTCTACTAAGCATTCATGTGCTCACTCCCTACTTCTTCCCACTTTCAAGTGTTGATTTATTTTATGGTAATTATTCTAGGGGCTTGACGAGCATACTTGGCATTGTGCATACCGTTCCAATTCTCTTCATTGGTTGGTTTGTACTCTGTATCATCTTTCCTTTCCTATGTCAAATTTATTTAGCCAATAGTAGCATATTTACTAAGTGGATGTATGAGGATATATATTACTATTAAATTGTTCTTTTAGAAATACAAATGATTTTATGTGAATTGTTTGGACATAGGATTCATTTTATTGAACTTCATCATTTTAAATGAAAAGTTTCCAAATAAATTAAATGGAATTCCTCTAAATATTAAGTATATATTTTATAGTGAAATTAAAAATAATGAGAGGATTTTTACTTTTGAATTTTACCTACTTTTGAGGACTAAAAATTAAAATTTTAAATATTAAATTTATTAGAATTTTGTAAAAATTACTCTTTATCACTGTTTCAACCTAAAATTACTAAAAGTCACGGTCTTAGATTTCTAGTTGTGACAGTTTTGGTATCAAAGCTTCAGGCTTCAAATCCATCTAGGATCTTGCCTGTGATATTTTAGTATTTAACAGGGTTCTGGAAAAGTATTTTAAAAATACTTCATACATCACTTAGAAATTGGCTAAATAATAGGTCTTTACTCTGATTCATTTCGAATATTTTGTTTTGGAAAAGTATTTTAAAATACTTCATACATCACTTAGAAATTAGCTAAATATGAGGTCTTTACTGTGATTCATTTCGAATCTTTTGTTCACCTTCCTATAGTATAACTCTGGTATCTTTGGGATAGTTATACCCTAAAATCCTAGTCTCAGAAGTGTTAGAAATGACAGAAGACTAGTAAATTCTAAACAAGACTAGTGAATTCTACTCTTATCAAAAATTCCTCAGTTCAAATGGGTATTCATCGTTGTACGCCTATATCTATAATTATGATAAACTATGTGAACCTCATAGGTTCTAAAATAGCAATTCAATGTCTTATATCTTGATTGTATGACTTGACATTATTTGTGCTTGTAGGGTTATGATTTGAATTTCTTAGAAATTGTTTATATATGATTAATCTGTTTGAGTATTTAATAAATCATTTCTATAATCTTGTATCATGCATTGGTACGATTTTTGGATGGTGATCAGATATTGATTTTTTTTTATTCATGGATTGATATAATAATATGGACTTGGTTACAAATTAAAAATTATTCTTTTCTAGTCTTATCGAATTTGATTTTCGTAAGGAAATTCTCAAATTAATAAAATTTGGTTAGGATAAATGTCGTATTATTTGGATTTGAAACTTTTGAAAATTTGAAATTGACAATTTAGGTCAGATACAATGTAGAACATTACATTTTATCATTGCAGTATGTTTGCTTCTAAAGCGACTTTGAATATTTTGTTAAAAAAATTTGAATATGGATTAGGTAAAAGTAATTTATTATTCAAGGAATGTATGAATCTATAAATTTTTGGGCTATTAGAGATTTGGGGTTTGTCAATTTACCGTATTATAAAGTTTGAATCTTGTTTTATACTAAATTTAGTTGTGGTACCAAAGTAATCCTAATTTACATTTGGTAGTATTAGTTAAAAAATATTTTCGGTCAAACTAATTATTATGAACTAAAAGAAAAAAAAAAAAAGCTTAAGACATGATAAATTGGTTTGAAATTTTTTTTTTTTTGGGGAAAATTCTAAGTTGACAATTTTGTTTTTAAATGAGGTAAACATTTGCATTTTACCAATGAATTATCTTTATTTTCAACATAACCACATACCTCTTAATTTTGAACAACGATTGGATATATGAAATTCATATATTCAAGGATTGTATCCTTTAAAAAGTAATAGTACCATTTGAATCTAAGGTTTGCTAAATTACCAGTGTTATAAAATTTAAATAATTAATTTATATAAAACCAGTTGTGGTACTAATATAGTCTCATTGCAAATTTAGTGGTGTTAATTTAAAACTAGTTTTGAATATATTAGATACGATTATTAAATAAAATTACCGAGTTTCTAGTGTTACATAATTTTGAATCTAAAGGATGCTTTAGAAAATTGATTTGCAAAATAATATTTATGGCAAAATTTATGTGGTAATTTTTGGCAAAAATTTGAATTTTTTTTTAAAAGAAATCATCGATGTGATTTAATGTGATATGCATATAAATTCTTAAATGTTTATGTATATATTTCTAAAAGTCAAATGTATAATATCTTAGTGTAAGAATTTTGTTAAGTAAAAATTGGTTATGCGAACTTATTTTGAACCTTATATAAGTGGAGAAATTTTATATTTTGAAAACTCATTTTAGAAATTTGTAAAATTTTATTATTATGACTTTATTTGCCTTATTACTTGGATTTACTACTAATCCTTCTAAGTTTTTCATTATATATGTGACCTGTTTAATGATGAATATGTGATATTATTATTCGTTAGAATTGTAGAATCCTTTGTATTTAATAAATATCTTGTTTATTAGATAAGTGAATCAAGTTGGACTAATTTTCCATTATTTGCCTCAATTTAGATAATTAGATACTTGTGCAATTTGTTTTAACTTAGTTTTCCAAATATTAGGAACTCCTAGTATTAGAGGCTTGGGATGACCTTACATTTGAGAATTTGGAAAATATATATATTAGTTTGAATACCTAAGTCTTAGAGAAATTTAGGCAATGCATAATGATATCTGGTATCTTCTTTGAAATAAAAATTTTAACTATATGATTTCTGAAACTTAGATTTTCAAATAGATAAGAGCTCTGAAATAATATGTTTGACAAGTTGAGTGAGATAAAAAAATTAAAATTAAAATTAAATTGATACTTGACACATTCAATTATTTTTTAAAACGCTATAGGTTCTTCCTAATGTTAAAATAACTTATAAAAATATTTTTAATAAAATTATCAGAGTGTGGTATTTCAAAGTTATGAAACCTAAAGAAACTCTCACTAGTGTATTACTTAAAATTTTTCATTAATAATAATTATGGAAAATTATTTGCATAATGTGATTTCTTAATAAAAAGAAGACATGCTTTTGAATCTCGTAGAGATACGTGTTTGAAACTTTGGAAAAAGTTTGAACTTTTAAGAAAATTTCTATTATGTTTAACTATGATTTAAGAGAAATTGATATGTTTTAGGCACTTGATAGTCTAATTAGTAAAATATCTATCAAGCGAAAAAGAAAAAAAAAATGTCTTCTTGTCTTACTTACTTAGCTTAGTAAGTGGAATTAGAGATCTAAATATCAAACTGATTGACTAATAATGATAAGATTTAATCTTTTCGATGTATTTCCTCTTAATGTTAATAAGTGAGTATTATTTGAGATACTTTACTTATGTTGACTTTTGGGAGATTTTGGAGACTTTGATTAAAATCTATTATGGATTAGAGTCATCATTAAGTTCATTAGTATTGAATTCAGCTTGTAATTCATTACTTGATTTAAATTGGATCCAAGCATCATTATGGTAGTATAATTGATGATATAAGGATCAGTTTACTTATAAGTTTATATTGAGAGTTATTGAACTTTACCTTTAAATTTTCAAAAAGAATATTTAAAGTTCAGATTTTGTTTGCCAATAACCAAGGTGAAACCTTATTGTGAACTAGTGTAGTATTCCTATATGCCCCTAAAATTGATACTACATATTTTCAAAATTGCTTTTGGTTTAAAAATGAAATGAGGTTAGATTGGAGATAGGTATTGCTTCAGAGACAACCTATTCCATTGGAACTTTATTTCTGGGGCATTGTAGTATTGTTGACAGTTTTATTTATATATTAGGTATTGAGTTATTTCTATATAACTTTCTCTTATACCAAATACTTAGAAAGTCTTTAGAGGTAAGTAGTGATAAGGATTATTGTTATAATACTATGTTGGGCAAAGAGACTTAGAGAGTCTCTTGCGGTATGGATTATTATGGTATGATGTTACCTTAGGTAAAAGAATTGAGAAGTCTTTGGATAATATTGTTATATGAATACTTGTATTTTATATGCTTAGATTGCAATAATTTAGTTGGTGGTATTTGTTGTGCTATGCACTTCTATGTTAATGATTTCCTGTTATGGAAGTTCTAGTCTTGTTCTTGACTAGAAATATTTATGTACGTGGTTATTACACGCTCGTTATGAGGAACGGTAAATGACTCTTGTTGTCATTTTAATCTCTAAACTCGTCTATCTTGTATATAGTGTAACACAAGTAAAATTGGTTTCTATCTCAAAACCCTATTAGGGTACAATCTCGTATTGATGACAATCTTGTTAGAGTCTTTGGATACAGTGATTGTTTAGGACCAAGTTTAATTATAAATAAATGAAATTATCCCAGTGTGTTATTCATCTAGTATGATCTGGGAGTGGTATTATATGTACCTGACATTAATTTTTTTAGACTTATTTGGTGCCTAACAATCAATATTCTATGATAGAAGTCTTGTGTTTTTTACTTGTGTTCCTAGTTAATGTTACTGTTTCTGTGATTAATTACCAATTTGGAGTTATCGTTTCCAATCTCTTGTGTCGAGATTTTGTACCTACTAGTGATTCATCTTGCGATTGTATGTCTCTTTATGTATATCTCTATCATATATCTTTGTGTGACATTGGTGTATTGACGGGATTCTAACACCAGCTCAAAGTTATGTTGCATACTTCTTGATTTACTTAGTGTTTGGTTTGATATTTATAATAATATATTGAATTGTTTACTCTCTTTATGGCTGTTAATCTTTACCATTTTACTTTACTTCCAGTCGTGTTTGAATTTCGGGATGAAATTTTTTTAAGGAGGGAAAAGTGTGAAACCTCTCTAATCTTTTTAATATAATACAATATTTTTTAGTGGTGGGAGACACAACTTTAAAAATTAAAAAAAAAAACTCTCTCTTTCTTTCTTTTTTTACTTCTCTCTCTCCCTTATCCAATCTCTCCCTTTTTTCTCTCAATTGAAGCAACGCAGCCACCCCTTTCACTATGCGAGCCACCGCACGAGCCCCTTTGGCCATCGGTGACTAATACCAATTGGCTAGATCAGCTCGTCACCCCGCCACAAAGCTCCAGCTGCTACCCCCAAGCCGTTGGACCACCATTTCGCCAAAAAAATATGAAAATGCCCATAGGAAGATTTCAATTCTAGCATCATTTTCGGCGACTTCAAGCCCCAATTTGGCTTCCCAGATTCGTCTCGACATAAGGATCGTCATAGTGTATATATATATATATATATATATATATATATATATATATCTCGACTCAACTTTGCTCGGATTAAATTTTTCTATTTTTGATAATTTTGAATTATTTTTAGTTTTGTACTAAAATTTTCCAATCCGACCATTAGATCGTAAAATAAACTTTATATTTGTGATATACTTATGAAAATAAGAAGTTTGATATGTATATATATATTGACTTTTTTTGGTAATGGGCATGAAAAAACAAAATCTAATGGCTTAGATTTGTCTAATTTTGTGTACCACAGTGTTGGGTTTTGACCTAAGTTTAAATTAGTCAAGCTATTTGTCTACTTAACTAAATTGGGTGTTATGAATTCAGTAGAGATATTCGTTTCTCTATTCGAGGTCTCGTTGGAAAATCAAATTTTTAAACATATCGATCAAAGGTTTGAAAACAATGCCTGACCCTCCGAACAACACCCAAACGATGCCAGACGTCCTCCATAGCACTATAATTTTATTTCGACACTCTATTAAGGTATACATTCAACTATCTGATTTTTATGTCTGTGCTAAATTTTAATTGTATTAAAATTTATTTATGAAAAATCGTGAATATAACGACAGCTTTAATCAACTTTTAGAAAATCTTAGATTATTCTGGAATTGGACTGTATAACTTCTATATATATTTATAAAATCTTGATTTTAGGATGATTCAGCTGATTCGATCGCCAAGGTATAGTAAATTCTTGAATAATATCAAGTAGAGTTTTAAAGCATTATTTTGTTGTGTTCCACATGGTTATTACATATATCTTGTTACATATTATACATACCATAGAATCACACATGAGATACATCTTAGGTATCACGTTGTTGTAGTAGGCGGACCAGTACACTCGCCCTCGGTGACAACCCGTAAACCCGTACAAGGTTTTCTGATTATTCTTATTCGGTAGGTGTAGGTATTCAGTTGCCCCTACAGTTCGGTAGACTTAGACACATGAATATCTCTACGGTTTTCTGAGATAGGTATCAGGCATAGAGTACTTAGTATACATAATATGAGTTACTCTAGTTCGTGATAAGAAGATGTGAGCTCATGGGATAGGCTAATTTATGATATGTACAATCCTGCGATTTCTAGTTTTAGTTTTGAGCATATGATTATTATGGAGAATAATTATTTTATAAACTTGGTTTATAAATGGAATTTAGAAAATGTATTAACCATTCAAATTTGGTGAATTTCATTCATTCAAAAATGTAATTAAGTTTCAACTGAATATTCACGTACTCACCCCCTATTTCTTCTCACTTTCAGGTGTTGATTTATTTTATAATAATTATTCTGAGGACTTGACAAGCATGCTTAGCATTGTACATGCAGTTTCAATCCTCTTCATTGGTTAGTTCGTACTCTATATAATCTTCCCTTTTCTATCAAATTTATTAGCCAATAATAACATATTTACTAAGTGGATGTAAGAGGATAAATTTTGCTATTAAATTGAGCTTTTAGACATACAAATGATTTTATGTGAATTATTGAAGCATTGGATTCATTTTATTGAACTTCATGATTTTAAATGAAAAGTTTCCAAGTAAATTAAATAGAATTCCTCTAAATATTAAGTGTATATTTTCTAATGAGAAAATTCTTATTTTTGAATTTTAATAGCTTTTGAGTACTAAAAATTAAAATTTTAAATATTAAATTTATTAAAATTTTATAAAAATTATTATTTATCAGTATTTCAACCTAAAATTAGGAAAAAGACGATCTTCAATTTCCGATAATAGCATATATATAATACGCAGTAGTACTACGTATTGCATTTATAGAACTTTAGGATTCCGCCAACTATTTCAATTAGCTAGCTTTCGTACTTTCATGAGTGACGTGTACTAATTTCTTAGCTGTCAAAATTACGAGCTCAACCACATTTCTTGGCCGTATTAACCATCTCCATAGGCCATAGTGTAAATATATCATGCATTTTATATGTGTCTTTGTTAATTTACAAAATTTGATATTCTATAACGTTTAGAGATCTTTACAGCCGGTTGAGTTCAGAACCAATATTATCCTATATAATATGTTAGATTACTCACTGTACAGTCGTCCTTTTTTTTCATTTTTATAGATAGCGATATATGTTTCCCTCATCTAGATTAATTTATTATTCACCTTTATGGGGGGCTGTCGCCAAGTACAAGTTTAGTCTAATAGGTTTTACATTTACATTCCAATGCTAGAGTTGGCAATTCAAATCCCAAACCCCTTTATTTTGTTTGAGAGGGGGAAAAAAAATAAAAAAGTGACAGAGATATATAGAGCCATCTAAAAAATCCATCTGGGTTAAATAGAGATAAGCGTGATCATACCGAATTGGAAAACAACATTTTAACCACGTTTGAATTATCCAGCTAGCTCTCTAAACATATAAAATAGATAGGTGGGTTTAGGTCTACATTCGAGTACTGGTTACTTGTGATTTGCTAAACAATTATTAAATACCGAAAAAGGACAATCATTTACAACAATGCACCATTCAAAAAGTGTGAATAAATTAAATATCAGACTAATAAGGTTATGTGGAGCACTACACGTGTAATTTGATTTAATTAAACCTGTCACTATGTATATGTAATTACTAGATAGTAGTCAAAAACAAATACTGGAAACACATGGTGGTGGCAACTTGTAGACGACTTGTTCGTGTAACAATAGCCCAAAAAGTGGTATATGTTGTCACATGCATACTATCTATCCACATCTCAATTAACTTATAATTAATCATATTAATGCTTTGAAGCAAGGATGAAATTTAATAGTAAAAAATCTAAGTATAACGACCTCTTAACTAACGAATCTAACTAGCCCATTTTTATGTCTAAAGTATCTCATTTATGCCAACAGCTAGGGAAGGATAGATGGGATTGCTTTGTGCCAAGCAAACCTTTTTAAAGGAAAAATGAATATTTAGCAGTTTACATAAAATAATATTGTCCGTTAGGTGAAACAAAATATGTGGCCATTATGTACTGCTGCGATATAGCGCTAGTTAATATAATTAATGATATGTATATATACACGTATTGTATATATCATGTGAATTAACAGGATATATATGGCCATAATGTAATTTTCTTTTTTACCTATTTATAAATATTTTATTTTAGTCATTTGATAATTAACTTAAAACTACGCTGATTTAAGTAGTTGGATTAATAATAATAACAATAAATATATATTATTTAATACTTTGTTCTTTCTATCTTTTACTATAAAAATATGTATTATACGTGATGAATTTTAATTATGTGGAAAAAAAATACTCAAAAAAAAAAATATTCATTAGATTGGTGCTCGTGTATATATATATATATATATATATATATATATATATATATATATATTTATTTATTTATTTATGTAGTTATTATATAAAAGAGACTTATGTAGTAAAGAATGTTTATTGTTTGTAAAAATCAGAGTACCATATATAGTAACTTGGTCAATTCTTCCCGTGGCTAAATTATTTTCCTTTGTTGAAGGTAAAATTAAGTACTTCCTGTACCACATTACATTATATATCCCTGACTTTACAAAGAACTTATTAAAAACCTACAGTATCTATGGAGGGTCCAAACCCATATATTATTAAAGGTTGCGGAAAACCAATATGTTAATAAGAGCTAGTTATTTGACCAAGAATTACAAAACTAAATATATATATATATATATATATATATAGGTTATCAATCTAGTAGTTTTTTTTTACTTATCTATAAGAATTTATTTTTTGTCATTGGATTATAATCTAATGCTAACATAATTTAGATAATTGAGAAAAAAATAATAAAAATAAATATTCATTATTTAATATTTTTTTCTCATTAACTTTTATCGTAAAAAGATGTGCCTAATAAATTTTAATTAGATATATAGACATTAATTCAATAAGTATTTTTTTTTACTTATCTATAGGGATTTTTCTTAACCATTAGATTATATTATTTAACAGCTATCATAATTTTAATAATTAAAAAAAAATAAAAATAAAAATTTATTATTTAATGTGTTTATTTCTTCATTTTTTATCATAAAAAAACATACCTAATCAATTTTAATCGAGCAAAATAATACATGTTAATAGAAAAATAAAACCTACTAAATTAGTGCTTATATATATATATATATGCACTAATATATATATATATATATGTATGCGCGCACGCGCGCTCGCAAAGATGGAAGATGGCTACTTTAAGTGACATGTTAGCTCCTTATTAATCTTCTGTAGTTAGAAATAATTTGTTAGAATATCACTTGTTGCAAGCAAACAATATTTAAGAGTAAATAGAATTTGATATACGCAATTACGCATATATATTAATTGTTTCTGGCCGATTCATTTGGTGGCGCGCCCTTGAGACGCAAGATTATTCGTGGCTAGTTCTCCTTAATTAATTTCAGTGCTCTTATTGTTGGAAAAGATTCAGAGCTGCGGCCCTTTTATTGCTTTAATTGATGTAATTGTTAGAAATAAACTTTTTTTTTTTTTTGTGATTCATTGGGCCATTGGCTTCTGTTGTGAGTTGGGCTTATTTTGGTATGTGTGTGTCTAATAGTCCATTGTTTAACATCCAAGTTTCTAAAGTATTCTTGTATTTACTATATTACTCTTGTATTTTATATAATTAATTAGATGGTGGAGGTTACGTGGAGCATCTTGAATCATCTTTGTGGAGATTACATGGAGCATCTAGAATCATGCTTGGAGTAGTATAAATAGAGTGCTACTCCCTCCATTTTGTATCAAATAATAGAGAAATAATTCAAGTAATAATACAAGTTCTTCTCTTCTACCAAAATTCTTTCTAATTTCTTCCTTAGCCTTTCTAGTCTTTTTAGCTTTAAAAACATCTTATTTCTAATAAAGTAGTATCAGGGTAAGGTTGTGAGTTCTCTTGAAATTCTAAGTATGCTCTGTGGTTGCAACTTTAACTGATCTTTCACATCAGAAATGAATTCTTGAGATTGAGAGTATTACACATTTGTACTAAACATACTATTACATATCAAATCGAAGAGCTCGATGTGACGAGCACGCTGCTACAAGAATCAGCCCAATCGGAGTCCGAACGAGTCTGAATGAGTCGTCGAAAGTTTGCTGCCACAAACTGAGTCAACTCACTGAGTTGAGCCGAGTCAGAGCCATTTGACCAAGCCATCAAAGCTGTTTGACAATGCCATTGACTAAGCTGTTGGAGCCGTTGACCGCGCCATTGACCAACGTTGACTGTTGACTGAGTGTTGACTTTGACCGTTGACTTTGGCCAAGTCGATATACAAGTCAATCTTAAGGTTTTTCGATGTTCTAGATCTATCTGTATAATCGAAATTTCCAAAAACTCATTCTGTTAAGAGTTATGGCTACTGACAGTCTAGCATCTCTTCAAGTTCCACCACTTCAAGGTAGTAACTTTGATAATTGGACTATCAAAATAAAAGTCCTCCTTGGACCACATGATGTTTGGGAAGTAGTAGAGAAAGGCTACGAAGAGCCAAAAGATGAGGTAACACTATCTTCAATACAGAAAGATAGTTAAAAGATTCAAGAAAGAGAGACAAAGAAACTCTTTTTTTCATCTACCAGACCTTAGATGACGACGGGTTTAAGAAAATTTCAAGTACAACCTCTGCTAAGAAAACATGGGAGAAACTTTAAATTTCATACAAGGGAGAAGAAAAGGTCAAAAAGGTCCGCCTTCAAACTCTGAGAGGAGAGTTTGATTTATTACATATGACAGAGACTGAGTCAGTTTCTAACTACTTTTCTAGAGTTCTAATCATTTCCAATCAAATGAAGAGAAATGGTGAGAAACTAAAAAATTTTACGATCATGGAAAAGATTCTTCGATCGTTAGATCCAAAATTCGAGAATATTGTAACTGTCATTGAAGAAACCAAAGACTTTGGAGCTATGATGATAGAACAACTCTTGGGTTCCTTGCAAGCCCACAAAGAAAAGAAAAAAAAATACAAAATTTCAATGAGCAGCTCCTTAAGACTCAACTCCAAGAGAAAGAAGAAGATTCCGGCAATGGAAGAGAATGTGGAAGAGGAGGAAAAGGATGCTTCAACAACAATTATGAAAATAAAGATAGACAATAAAGTTTGACAAGAGGTCATGGAAGAGATAACCCACGGCGTTGGCATGACAAGTCCCAAATCAAGTGTCACAACTGTCAGAGATATGGTCATTATGCTTCCGAATATAGAGCTCCAAAGAAGGTACAAGAAAGAGCCAACTATACCGAAGATAAAAGATAAGAGGAAGATGTGTTGTTATTAGCATGCAAGGAGACTAATGGATACCAAGAAAATATATGGTATCTTGACAGCGGAGCAAGCAATCATATGTATGGAAGAAGAGATATATTCGTAGAGCTTGACGAGTCGGTGACTACGAATGTTTCATTTGGAGATGATTCCAAGGTAGCAATAAAGGGCAAAGGTAAAATTCTCATACGTATAAGAAATGGAGAACATCAGTTTATTCCAAATGTTTACTACGTGCCTAACATAAAGAGTAATATCTTGAGTCTTGGCCAACTCTTAAAAAAAGGCTATGATGTTCACATGAAAGAAAATAGTCTTTTTTTAAGAGATAATAGAAATAAGTTAATCACCAAAGTGCCAATGACAAGAAATAGAATGTTCTTGTTACACATTCAAAATGACGTAGCAAAATGCCTAAAGGCTTGCTACAAAGATTCATCATGACTTTGGCACCTAAGGTTTGGACATCTCAATTTTGGCAGCCTAGAATTACTAGCAAAGAAGGAGATAGTTCGAAGCCTACCCTTTATCAATCAACCTGACCAATTATGTGAAGGATACTTGTTGGGAAAGTAATTCAGAAAAAACTTTCCAAGAGAATTGAGTTCTCGAGCCCATAAACTGCTTAAGCTCATACATACCGATGTGTGTGGTTCAATAAGACCAAGCTCTCTTGGTAAGAGTAACTACTTTCTCCTCTTTATCGATGATTTTTCAAGAAATACCTGGGTATATTTCTTGGAGGAGAAATCAGAAGTATTCGAAAAATTCAAGAAGTTCAAGGCACTTGTTGAAAAGAAAAGTGGTCGAAGTATCAAGGCAATGAGATCTGATAGAGGAGGAGAATTCATATCCCACGAGTTTCAGAAGTATTGTGAAGACAACGGC
>JXTB01000003.1:1854642-1869348 GCA_002914805.1 Parasponia andersonii | reverse complement strand
ACATTCTCTATGTTGTGGGCCTGGTCAGTCGTTACATGGAATCTCCAACAATCACTCACTTGAAAGTTGCCAAAAGAATCCTTCGATATATTAAAGGTACAACTAACTTTAGCTTACGATATTCATCTTCTAATAACTATAATCTTGTGAGTTATAGTGACAGTGATTGGAGTGGAGACTTAGATGATCGAAAGAGTACAAGTGATTTTATATTCTTCATGGGAGATACTGCTTTCACATGGATGTCTAAGAAGCAATTAGTCGTCACACTTTCAAGTTGTGAAGTAGAGTATGTTACAGCTACATCATGTGTCTGTCATGCAATTTGGCTAAGAAATTCGTTGAAAAAATTATGCATTCCACAGAATGAACCCACTGAGATCTATATTGACAATAAATCAGCAATTACTTTAGCAAAGAATCTCGTCTTCCATGATAGAAGTAAACACGTCGATACCCGCTACCATTATATAAGGGAATGTGTTGCAAGAAAGAATATACAACTGAAGTATGTGAAGACTCAAGACCAAGTGGCAGATATTTTCACCAAACCACTCAAGCATGAAGATTTTCTTAAGTTAAGAAATTTAATAGGTGTCACAAATCAAGTTTAAGGGGGAGTGTAGAAATAAACTTTTTTTTTGGTGACCCATTGGGCCATAATTTAGTTGTTTAGGCTTATGTTGTGAGTTGGGCTTGTTTTGGTGTATGTGTGTCTAATAGCCCATAGTTTAACATCCAAGTTTCTAGAGTATTCTTGTATTTGCTAGATTACTCTTATATTTTGTATAATTAATTAGGTGGTAGATGTTACATGGAGCATCTAAAATCATCCTTGAAGTAGTATAAATAGAGTGCTACTCCCCCCATTTTGTATCAAATAAAAGAGAAACAATTCAAGTAATAATACAAGTTCTTCTTTTCCACCAAAATTCTCTCTAATTTCTTCCTTAGCTTTTCTAGCCTTAAAAATATCTTATTTCCAACAGTAATCTACCAGGTTGTATGCTCTTTTTTCTGTAAAAATTTTCCCATTGGTTCTTTTTCTAAATATGTTCTAACGAGGTATAGCACGACGAGTATTTCGTTGGTAGAAATGTCTCTTTCGCTTTTGCCCATTTTGGATTTCTTGGTGAGGTTTCCATTTTGTATTATTTTTACTTTATTTCATTTATTATTATTGATATTTACTTGGATTTTTGTCCCGAAGAATGAGATATAATTTGTTGGGTGCCAACTTAATTAGCATGTTTCAACCCTTTTTTTATACTTCCTCTAATCTTGTTATATTGAAATTAAAATAATTATGTATGTCTCTTTATATAGTGTCTGGTCCACATACAGCATATATATATATAACTTTGGTAACATTAATGTCAAATATGATCGATCGCGATGTTGGCATGTTTTAGGCGTGCTACCAGCCTTCACTATCAGTCTTTCACCCAAGAGATATTAGGATAGTTAGGAGAGTACTAGCCTTGAGTCTTCAAAAAGTATATTTGAATTAAGATCAGTTTTTATGACTGACCTTACGCTTTATTATTAAAATTCTCGTGGCCATTTTATATACTTGTTGGATTTGATTAGAATAATAACTTAAAATTTCTATAATTATATGTTGATTAATAAAAAGGTCCATGAGTCACATGGATATTAACGTACATGTAAAGCCATACAATTTTTTTCAACAAAAAGGAAGAAGCATTATGTACTACGGGTATTTTAGGTTAATATCAATAGGAACCAACACAACAAATGTTACTTTTTTTTTTAAAATGAGTTACAACCACCACTAATGTTAAACTTGTAGATTAAATTTTGGAGATATTGGCCAACTTGCAAGATCAATAAAGAGCCTGCAACTAAAGCTCTAGTGCAAATTGTGTTTGTTAAAATATATAAATAAATATATATATATATATATATATGGTTGCCAATCCAATAGGTATTTTTTTTCTTTACCCATGGGTAAGTATTTTTTTTTAGCCGTTGGATCACTATTTAATGGGGATCCAATGGCTATAATAAAGTGTATGAAAAGACGTGCATCATTAATGTTTTTTCTCTCTCTTATTTTTTATAATAAAAAAATATACATGCTAAATTTTTATTGGCCAAATTGATACCTACCCATAGGTAAAAAAAAAANATATATTTTGTTATTTTCTTCTACTACCCACCAAATAAAAACCTAGCTAATTAACCCTTTTCTCTAGCATCAAGTATAATAATAGAAGCCTATAATTCCCTACAACGATATAAGATTTTCCAACTCAAAAGACGACGACCAACTATTGATGTAGCTTCCCTTCAAAAGAAAAATGAAATCGATGTAGCTTTTTTCTTAGATTTTTTTCCTTTAAAAAAAAATTATGCTTTATTAATGGATGTCTTAGAGTGCTGGAACTTGGTCAGGGAATAACGTTATGTATGTCTTAACTCTTAATAATGAGAAATGTGTCAGGGAATTGAAAATGTAAAACCCCTTAAATTATGCAACGGTATTTTGGTCTTTTGACCCAAATTTTTCAAAAAAAAAATTAAAATTATTGGATGATTTTGGAAGGAATAGAGTCTAGATTCATTTGGGCAAAAATGCAAAGGAAGTTTAAAAATTGAGGTCAAAGTATAATTATTTGAGGATGTAAATGAGAAAATTTTCAGAAAATTTGGTCCAAGTGAAATTAAGGGAAATAGTGCCCATTGCTTCTGGTGTCTACACATGTCCCCAATAGTTTCAAAATTTCTTTTATATCCCCCTTCTTTTCCTTCTTCTCCCTCAAGACCCTTATGCACGAGTAGCTACAATCAGCCACCACAGCTCCTCCTCTGAAATTCGTTGACGCCCACCACTACCTAGAAACAGAAGCCCGTCGCAGGACAATTAGCGCGCCACCAAACTCAGCCTCGTCGAAGCTCAAAATCATCTGAAAATAACGAAAAACTGCCACAGATAACTTTGCTCGCTGACGTTGATTCTGGCCGCCTTCGCCGCGAAATCAGTCGCCTTGAATTCTTCTCCTCACTAGCAATCTTATGGTAGGTGCCTCGTCTCTCAATTCTATTTCATTTGATTTTAATTTCGTTAGACAGTTTTATGTATAAATAGTTTTATGATTGACTTTTTAGATTGTGAAAATAATAGCATTTTTGGAATTTATATTGAAAATGGTAAAAAATGAGATATAGATTGATTATATTTTGAAATTAGCACAAAAGATGAAATCAAACGGTTCAAATTTGCTTCGATTTACGTGCTATAGAGCTCGGACACAAATTGGATAAATTATTTGTCTAACCTAGCATTTTTGAGTACTTTGAATATAGTGGTGAAGTCCGTTTTATGATTTGAAACTCCGAATTTTCAAACCAAGGGATTAAAATTACGAAAATGACGTCCGGCCCTCCAAATGACACCCAAATGATACCAAACTTTCTCCGTAGCCCTATAACTCTAATTGAACACTCGATTGAGGTAAGGATCCGATTACTTGATTCTAAAATTAGTTTAATTTATAAATTTATATATTTTTGATAAATATGGAATTTCATGAAATTATTTATAAAAATTGTATTTATATATATTTTTGATTTGATTTGATATATAAACTATCTGAGATGTACGTCACACTGGTTGGTATATTATATATACTTTTTTGAACTATTTTCTACACGAAATTAGATTTTTGGATTTTGATCAAAAATGACTGTTATAATGCTGAAATTTTTAGAAAATTCAAAACGATTTGATAACTCAGTTTTGAGAACTAAATTTTGCTTGATTAAAGAATACTGCATGGCTATTTTGAGATTTTGTAAAATGGTGCATATCCTTATCCTGTCATTCATATAGTATTTGCATGCATTCACATACTTATGCAGCTGTAGAAACTTACGGTACCCTACATTGGGTGCTCAAGCTTACGGTCACCTTATTAGGTGGCTCAGACTTACGAGTGATCTATTAAGATACTTCGGATATCATGATTGCATACATAGTTATATGTTGGCTTGAATAGATATGTACTAGTTTTGGCAAACGATTTACAATTGTTTAGAATATTTGAACTATTAGACTGTGATTTTCACTTAGATTTTGTGAACTATTTTGAAAGGACCACTAGCCATGCGGTACCTTCAACGTGAGTATATTTCATATGTAAAATAAAACTTGTAATCATTTTTCTACTGAGCATGAGCTCACTCCCTTCTTCCCTTCAGGTAGCACTTAGTGTGATTTGAACCAGGAGAAATAAATCGAGGTATTGCAGAATAACTAGTTTACTTATATTTTGGTAAAGTCCTACAAGACTTGTGAGATATTTAGACTTGAGTAGGAATTTAGATTTCATCAAACTCTATGAACTAGAGTGTGAGATTTAGATATAGTTTGTATTACTTATGTCAGTAATGTGAGATGATTTGTGAAGAATAATTATTAGATAACTGTTTTACTTATTGTCTATGTTTAATGAGCGACGTATAATTATGAGGTTTTATTTTAAATTAAATATTTTATTAAAACCAATTTGAAAAGTTAAAATCCTCCTAATAATTTTTAAATTTATTAAGTCATTTTGAAAAAAAATAACTCAATATTTATATTTTATGAAATACTTATTTTGTCACTAATCCCGACCTCGGGACGAGTTCGTGACTGAAAAGATTTTCTTTTTTCTCTTCGTTCATACTTCTCATATAAAATAATGGTTGCTGACACTTACCCTAGCTCTTATTATTGGAATCAACATCACAAATAGGGCCGTCGAATAAAACGTCTTTCAGAAATATAATATATATAGATACGTACATAACTTTTATAAAACTTTTAAGTTATTAGACAGCAGTTTTTTTTCGTGCCCACGACTACTTGCATGCTTCCCTTAAAAAAAATTTAAAATTAAATAAAAAAAACAACTTGCATGCATATTATTAATTAGGGTAACCAGAGTCTTCGATACGATAGTCTGAAGACAAGGACCGCAAATCAAAGAGAAAAACAAACATCTTTGAAAAAAATTGGCACAATCTATATATATAATACATTTCTTTTGTTCTTGAATTTATTCAGTTTTTTTTTTTTAATTTTACTTGCATGATCTCTAGTTCTGTTCTTACGTAATTTACTTGAATAATTACATTGTTTACGCACGTAAAAAGCTACGTAGCATACATGTAGAATATATACAAATAGAAGTATACTTTCATATATAGTAAAATAATTATTAATTAATTTATTGAATATAGGACTTAATTTTCTGCGGTAAAGTATTGGAATGCTAGAACTAATCATAAAGATGTCAAATATTATAAAGGCTACCAAGCACCATATATTTACACGTACCAAATGTTAAGCACTATATGCTTAGACTAGAGGGTTTCTATTTTCCAGCATTATGCAAAGTTTAGCGGTGATATGCATTTTTTTTTATTAGTACGAAGTGCTTAGTGTTAGTGGTATGGTCATTGTCTTATAGTATATTTTCAGTGTTATATATCCATTTATACTATGTTTCTCTGCTTTTTTTTCCCCCTTATTTTTCTTTTTTTTTTTTATCAAATCCCTTATTTTTCTAACAAGGACAACTTTCATTTTATAAAGATATAATATATATATATATATATATATATATATGAGAGAAGGGCAACGACAATGACACTATGAAGGAGTGTCTAAAACGGGGTTTTTTTGGCTAAGGCTATAGCTATGTTTGGTAGGAGGGAGGGAGTGAGTGTAGAAAGGACGAGGCGTTTAGAAAGGAGACGAATGTGAAGGAGGAATAGGAAAGTAAAAATCTCATAAATTGTTTAACAAGAAGGATGAAAAGTAGGAGGGATAAGGAATGGTTATTTATAAAAGTACTATATTACACATTTCATTGTTTTTTGAATAATATTCCAAAGGGTAAATTTGTCAATTCACCTTTCTTTATTCCTCTCACTCTTCTTTAATCCTTCTAAATTTTGAAGGATAAAATATATTGGGCCTAGAGGGAGTCATTCTTGTTACGACCCAAAATCTAATACTGTGACTTTTAATAATTTTGAGTACAATTAATATAAACAAAGAATTTTACATAACTTCAGAGAAGTTTAAGTATTTAGATTTTTCATTTTAGTCTTTGAATCATTAGAAATTCTATATCAAAGGGAACTCATTTTTGGATTAATTTATTAAGAAAAATGTGTCAATTAAATTTCAACAAAATATTGTTAAGTTGCACGAAAACTTGGTTTGATAAAAACTTTATTAAAATGAAGTTTGTAAATCTTGAATCGGAAAGTCTAAAAATTGATTTACGAGTTAATCAAAATTCCAAGCACTCAAAACTTTGAAAATATGCTCCTTGAGAATCATAGTATCCCATTTATATATCAAATCCTCAAATAGTAGTAAATACATTCTTATACATTCACTTAATAGAATCAATGAACTTGGCTAAACAGTTAGACATGAGGAAAGAGTGAGACAAAGAAAGTACTAACCAAAGAGGAACAGGAAAAAGACCTCAAACGTAAGCCAAGCAATTTGTCTAGCCAATGAGACAACTAATTCAAATGAACAACCTGAAAGAAGGGGAAAAAAATAGAAGGGGTGAGCTTGAAAGCTCAGTAAAGAAGTTGTTACCTCATTTAAAAACATTTTTAGTGATTGAAAGCCCATGCATGGTTAGTTTAATCCAAAATACCTTTGCAAAACTATATGTGCATATATTCATAAAAATATCCACAACTGATAATCCATATACACATACATATATACAGATGTATAAAAAGCATAATATCTGAAAACTAATCATTCTATAAATATATGACACAAATCCACTCATATTCATGAGTTTACCATCTCTCATATATGGAAACCAGGATGTTAGCACTATGTGTACCATACAACCTATCTAACACCTAGCCCATAACTAGAGGGGATACCAGTGTATCGCCTATCAAACCTAGAGGAGCAACTGTATTACCTATGTCTGCCAAATGAAAAGGTAATCAGAAGGAATACCTCATGCCGATTCACGGACTCTGCACTATTGGTGGGGCTATAATGCCATACTATAAAACCCTATGATACTAACTTAAGGCTCATGTGTAAAAAATTGGTGGGGCTATAATGCCATACTATAAAACCCTATGATACTAACTTAAGGCTCATGTGTAAAAATAGTCATGTAATAATTTAAATTCAAATAATTCTCTTGTTTGTAATAAAATTGTTAATTAGATTTAATAGAAAAATGGGTAGTATAACCTGCACTCAGAAACATTCCAGAGCAATCCAATGTATAAATCATATCATTCAATTCCATCATAGATATTTAAAAGTTCTAAAATCACGTTTAATCTCATATGTTGCAGAAAATAAGTTTTATTCAAAAACGGCGTAAAACATAGGTAATTGAATCTCTACCTTATTAGAATAGTGATACCACGCAATTGGATCCTTAAAGTATCGTTGGACGATCTCTCGAAGAGCTGGGAGCTAATTCCATGCCCTCGATTGCTCACTTGGTAATAACAACTTTTCAACGGAGCTTCGAATCAACCAACAAACTTCTTCATTGAATTCCTAATATCCAAAGTAGCTAAGTAAGATACACAACTCGATCAATTCGGGTCCGCAAAGACACCGGATTGGTGTCATACAAAATTAAATAAAATCTAAGCCGTTAGATATCAATTTTCGTGCTAATCACCAAATATAGTCAATATATATATATATATTAAACTTCTCTATTTTTTGAGTACATTCCAAAAATGATAACAAAAACGAAATCTAATGATCAGATTAAAAAGTGAAACTTAAAACTTGAAACACCCAAAAATGATAACTTTTAAACCAGGTAGAATGGGATCGTGCAATATATATCTTGAGCTTCCTCTCGACAAGACGAATCCAATGAGCCCAAGAACACACGTTGAAACTGTAACATCCCCCGTTTCCACACACGTACGCAATAGGTATTCGTATAATTATTTAATGAGATCGGGAAATGCTACTCGACTTAGAACTGATAAAATTGGGGAAAATTAAAACTTTTTAAACTTTCTAGGAGAAAAAGGAAATTCCACTCATAATTATACATACTTCGATGCATACATATATACACCCTAGTAAAGTGGGCCTCTTATAAAATATACATAATATACACACACTCAAAATAGGTACAAAATCTTCTGTCAGAAAACCACAGCATCAAACTGCTTATNTGAATTACGTACTGAGCCACTCAGAGAACGTATATCATATCATGAGCAATATGGAGATCTTGAGCCCCAGAGAAACCCCTCTGTGTACAGCAGAGGTTCACTCCATACTGCCGTCAAAGTGTTCCCGTAGGAACCATAATATTCCCGAGAGGACCAGAGTGTTCCCGAAGGAACCATATTACATATTTGAGCACTGGCCCGCCATACCCTATTCACTAATACTCATCAGAAAATATAAATATACCATGTATTAATGTCTCATGCAAGACTAAAAAAAAGATACGTACATACACATATCCAAATATTTTATATTCACAGATTCCCGAGATTCACATAAACAAAGAATTTCTTACATTGTAGGCGTAATGTTACTTACCTCGATTTCGAGCTTTTGGGTATTTTCTGGTGAAATGCTCTTTGCCCAAGGTACAGTCAATATATTCCTATTATTATTATTATTATTTAAATACTAATATGCACCAACTTGTTCATAGAATTTAGACATAAAATAAGTCTAAGTGGACTTCACAACTTTTAAGCAATTACACATGGAATATAAAGGAGATGTTATCATCCTGATATTAACAAAGACATGAGTCCTTGTTTCGATCATACAATAAGACAAACTCATATATGTACGAATAGAATTTTGAGGTATATACACAAACCCATGAAATAAACTTGGTATTGCACGTAAATCTTAGAAATTATTGCAAATAATATCTGGCGAGAATAGTTATGTAGAAGATGTCAAAGCTTCATAAACACAACTGTATCATATAGATAAACATAACAAGATTTTTCATTAAATAATCCAAGATGCATGTACAAAGAAGACAAAAATCTATGGAAGAACTATAATAATCAGGTGAAAAGTTACCTTCTAAAAACGTGAGGACTCTAAGATAGATTCCACTAGAACAATTTAGAATTAAGTGAGTTTCAACATTCATATGTAAAGGAAAGAGAAAAGAGATAAGTATAAGACTTTAAGAGTTTCTACCAACTTAAGTCGGCTCTCCAACAAAATATTTCTTTTTATTATTATTATTTTTTTTTATAAGCCAAAATATAAGAAACTTAAAGACTTCATAAAACCAAATAAACGTGATATTAAGGAGAAAGTAAATAACTAAATAAATACCCTAAAAATATAGAAATATATGAAATCACAAGAGTTAGTCTTTAAGTTGCACAAATATTTTCCTATAAAAAAAATTCAATAATTAATCACTTGAAAGTTAAATTGAGTAGAAAAAAAAATATATATATATATAAGTGATAATAAGCAAATCTTTCAGTTGTTTTATATGGCTAAATGCATTTCTAACTTATACCATAGAGCACATCTTGAGCATTTCACTGGAAAATCACTCAAAGAATTACAATCAATAAGTTACTAAATTAATATTACAAAATATAAATAATATGCACACATGAAAATGAATTTCTAAAATAAACACCAAATGACATAAATAGGTAAGGCAGATATATAAAAAAAAATGCTATGCATGAAGTTATTATTAGCTCTTTAAAATTGGGTGTTGTTTAGGAATTCAGGATATCACAATCCTCCCCTTCTAGTAAAAATTTCGTCCTCGAAATTTGCTTACCGAATAATTCTGGATGTTGACTTTTTATTTCATTTTCTCGTTCCCATGTAGCCTCCTTAATCGAATGGTTTCGCCACAAAGCTTTTACTAAAGGAATCTTTTTGTTTCTTAATTCTTTCTCCCTTCTGTCTAAAATTTGAACTGGATGTTCCTCATAGGTTAATTTTGGATTTAGTTCAAGCGGTTCTTGGCTAAGAACATGAGATGGGTCTGATACATACTTTCTTAACATAGAAACATAGAAGACGTTATGCACACCTGATAACTCTAGGGGTAATGCAAGCCTATATGCGACATTCCCTACTTTCTCGAGGATCTCATAAGGACCTATGAATCTAGGAATTAACTTCCCTTTCTTTCCAAATCTCATGACACCTTTCATAGGGGCAACCTTGAGAAATACCTTGTTACCAATAGAAAAATGTAAGGATCGATGTTCTGGATCTGCATATAATTTCTGTCTACTTTAAGCTGCTATCATATGTTTTCTGATCTTTTCTACTACCTCAGCTGTATCTCTAACAATATCAGGACCTAAATATCGTCGTTCTCTAACCTCATCCCAGTGAACTGGAGATCTATACTTTCTACCATACAACATCTCATAAGGTGCAGTACCAATTGTAGCTTAGAAGCTGTTATTATAGGAAAACTCAATTAACAGTAGGTAATGATTCCACGATCCTTGGAAGTCCATAACACAAGCTCTAAGCATGTCTTCCAAGATTTGAATAGTCCTCTCAGCCTGACCATCCGTCTAAGGGTGGAATATAGTACTAAATTTCAATTTAGTTCCCAAAGCTCGTAGTACACTCTCCCAGAATTTTGAAATAAATCTAGCGTCTCTATCTGAGATTATGGAAACTGGAATTCCATGAAGTCTAACAATCTCCTTAATGTACAATGCCGCAAGTTTATCTATGGAGTAGGTTATAGAAATTGGAATAAAATGAGCTACCTTAGGGTGTTTGTCGACTATATCCCAAACTGCATCCTGACGAGATACTGTCTTTGGTAACCCAATAACAAAATCCATAGCGATCTCCTCCCATTTTCACTCAGGTAATGGTAGTGGTTGCAGCTCTCCTGCTGGTCTTTTATGCTCAGCCTTAATCTGCTGACATGTTAGACAATGTTCGACAAACTTGAAAATATCCTTCTTCATTCCTATCCACCAGTAAAGACTCTTCAAATCATTGTACATTTTAGTAGTACCTGGGTGGACTGAATATGGAGTATTATGTGCTTGTACTAGAATTTCTTTCTTGATATTTCTGTCATCTGGTACGCATAATCTACCTTGAAATCTGATAACTCCTTCAGCAAAAATAGTGAAATCTGACTTTTTCCCTGACTCTATTAATTCTTTGTATCCAATTAACTCAGGATCTTCCTTCTGGCCTTGTTTAATTCTATTTAACAAGGTAGATTGTAAAGTCATAGCAGATAATTTCTCAGTAATTAGTTCGATACCAGATTTGCATAAATCCTCTTGCAAAGGTTTCTCCAATTCATGTAAAGCTCCCAAACTACCAGATGATTTTCTGCTGAGTGCATCCGCCACAACATTGGCTTTTCCTGGATGATAACTGATGTCACAATCATAGTCTTTTACTAATTTTAGCCAACGTCTTTGCCTCATATTCAATTCCTTTTGACTGAACAGATACTTCAAACTTTTGTGGTCAGTAAAGATTTCACAATGTATCCCATACAGATAATGCTGTCAAATCTTTAATGCAAATACCACTGCTGCTAGTTCTAAATCATGAGTAGGATAGTTACGCTCATAATCCTTTAGCTGCCTTGAAGCATAAGCAATAACCTTCCTATTTTGCATGAGGACACATCTCAGACCTTGTTTCGAAGCATCACTATAAATAACAAACCCCTCTGTACCTAAAGGTATAGTTAGGACCGGTGCTGAAATTAATCTCTGCTTCAATTCTTGAAAACTTTTCTCACACTCATCAGTCCATATAAACTTGTTACTCTTCCTGGTCAATTGTGTAAGTGGCATGGCAATTTTAGAGAATCCCTCAACAAACCTTCTGTAATAACTAGCCAAACCCAGAAAACTTCTGACCTCAGTAACATTGGTAGGTCTAGACCAATTATTAATTGCTTCAACCTTGTTAGGGTCAACAGAAATCCCATCTTGAGAAATAATGTGACCAAGGAATGACACTTTTTCTAACCAAAACTCGCATTTCTTGAATTTAGCATATAACTCCTTCTCTTTCAATATCTGAAGTGTGGTTCTCAAATGTTCTTTATGCTCTTCTCTAGATCGTGAGTATACTAAAATGTCGTCGATGAATACAATAACAAACTTATCTAGGAATTCCTTAAATATTCTGTTCATTAGGTCCATAAATGCTGCTGGAGCATTGGTCAGGCCAAATGGCATTACCAAAAATTTATAATGGCCATAACGAGTCCTAAAAGCAGTCTTCAGAATATCTTTTTCTCTGACTCTTAATTGATGGTAACCAGACCTCAAATCAATCTTAGAAAATACAGAAGCACTCTGTAATTGATCAAACAAATCATCGATATGAGGTAAGGGATACTTATTTTTAATAGTCACTTTGTTAAGCTCTCTGTAGTCAATACACAATCGTATAGTGCCATCTTTCTTTTTCACAAACAACACTAGTACACCCCACGGTGAAAAACTGGGACGTACAAATCCTTTGTCTAGCAATTCTTGTAACTGAGTCTTTAGCTCCTTTAATTCTATTAGGGCTATTCTATAGGGTATTTTAGAAATAGGCGCAGTACCTGGTACCAAATCAATAGCAAAATCAATCTCTCTTACTGGTGGCAAACCTGGTAAATCTTCCTGAAACACTTCCAAAAAATATTGCACAACTGTCACATCTTCTGGTCTCAACTTCTGCTCCATAGATGTATCAACAATACTAGCCAAATACCCTGTACCACCTTTCCCTAACAATATATGAGCTTTCATAGCTGAGATCAAAGGAAACTTTGTTTTATACTGAGTACCCATAAGTATGAACTGATCATCATTAGGAGGATGAAATGTCACCATTTTCTTTTTGCAGTTAATCTTAGCAAAATACTTTGATAGCCAATCCATATCCAAAATAATCTCATAATTATTCATATCAAGCACAATTAAGTCTGCAAATAATTCTCTATCATCTACTACAATAGGACAAGTGTGGTACCGAAAGGAGTACTCATTTGATCTATTGGACGACCCAATCTCCTCACAAATTTTAATGATGCATGTGAATGAGTGGATCCTGAATCTATTAATGCATGAGCTATGATACCAAAAATAAATATCTCACCTGTGATAACAGCTAGGTCTGCCTCAGTCTCGTCTCCAACAACTGTCTCAACCATAGCATACAGCTTTCCACCAGGTTTCTTCTGATCATTTTTCATTTCAGGGCAATTCTTAATAAAATGACCACTTTTACCACATTTGTAGCATAATCCTGCAATCTTACGACATTCTCCAGAATGATTTTTACGACATGATGGGCAAGGTGGTATAGTAGTCATGGTAGTCCACTGGTCAGTCCTGGGACGCTTACACTGATTAGGTCGGGTCTGTTGAGTTGGAGCTCCCTTCCTTTTCATATCTTGAGGATGTTAAACCTTAATCTATCCTCCTCTGTTTCCTGGAAAACCAAGTCTGAAACCCCTTTGCATATCTAGGGTTTGTCTCTCTCTCCTAATCTTTTCCTCATCCAAAACATCTTTTTCTGCTTGCTCAGCATCTAATGCTCTGTCTGCAATCTGAGCAAATGGTATACCTCGAATTCCACCTGATTTCAAATCCCTGACAATAGTCTTCCTCAGGCCTTGCATAAACTGATCTACCTTGAGCTCATTGGTGGCAACAATATGAGGTGCATATCGTGATAACTCGTCAAACTTGCGAATATATTCAGCAACAGACGTCTCTCCTTGTTTCAGATTGGCAAACTCAACCCTTCTATTGGCTCTCATGGCGTTGGTAAAGTATTTTCCATAAAATAATTCTCTAAACCTTTCCCAAGTCATAGTAGTGACATCATAAATAGTGCTCATAGTATCCCACCAGTATTCAGCATGATGTAACATGAAACTAGCACAAGGAACCTTATCTGCATCAGGAACTTTGGCGTAAGCCAGCATATGCTCAGTGGTCCTAATCCACTGCTCTGTCTGAATTGGATCAAACCCACCATCAAAGGTTGGAGGCTGAAGTTTTCTAAATCTCTCCCAAGCACTTTCACTAGTATCCTGTCTCTGCTGAGGTGGATGTAGTGGAGGGTTAGGTTGATGTTCTTGTCTCATACGTTGCTCCAATATATTTTGTATCAAACAAGCTAGCTGTTCAACCTGATTACCACTCTGTGAAAATGACGCACCCCTATCAATATTATCCTGACACCCAGAATCCATAACTCCAATTATAGCCAATACTATTCATTACCAGATTATGAATGCAATAATAAAAAAAAATATCACAAATATCAAAATCTATATCAAACACTTACAAAGGAGTGAGGCTTTCTTTCCTTCCTGAAGTGTGTATATAAGCGGTATTCAGAATCATTTTAAAACATAAGCTCTGATACCAATTGTAACATCTCCCGTTTCAACACACGTACGTAATAGGTATTCGTATAATTATTTAGTGAGATCGGGAAATGCTACTCGACTTAGAACTGATAAAATTGGGGAAAATTAAAACTTTTAAACTTTCTAGGAGAAAAAGGAAATTCCACTCATAATTATACATACTTCGATATATACATATATACACCCTGGTAAAGTGGGCCTCTTATAAAATATACATAATATACACACACTCAAAATAGGTACAAAATCTTCTGTCAGAAAACCACAG
>JXTB01000003.1:1742432-1853534 GCA_002914805.1 Parasponia andersonii | reverse complement strand
ATTACAAAATATAAATAATATGCACACATGAAAATGAATTTCTAAAATAAACACCAAATTATATAAACAGGTAAGGCAGATATATAAAAAAAATGCTATGCATGAAGTTATTATTAGCTCTTTAAAATTGAGTGTTATTTAGAAATTCAGGATATCACAGAAATAGTCCAAAATAGTGCCGAAGATAGAAACTTCCAAATGGCCAAAAATGGCATTTCCCGGTGACGTGGCTCTCGGCAGTGGCCGGAGGTGGATGACGTGGCTTCCTGGCAGCATGGCAGGGGCTTGCCAGTGACTAGGCTAGCCAGATTATGGCCATGGCGACGACTTCTCCTCCGCCTGGTTTGGCCAAAAACGAGAAAGGGATGAGAGATATGGAGTTAGGAGGGGGAAAGGATGAGGGAGAGAAACCTATATGTATTTATATTTAATTAGTTTTTTAAATTTAAAAATAAGGTCAAATGACCAAATTGCCCTTAAAAAACCAGGTTATTACACTTCCACCTCCACTTCTCCTCTCTCTTCTTCTTTCCTCTGTACCAAAAAGAGGATTGTTGTTCTCCATCTATCTACTCTTATGACTTATCCTTCCATTCTTCTAAAAGTCCACTCTACCAAACAAAATATATGATTCAACCTAATAGGAAGTACATCCCTAATTGGAAGGGGAGAAGTAAGGATAGCATTAGAGTAAAAGAAAAAGGCAAACGTGGCCCACATATCTCATTTGTTATATGGCCATGAATTTCATTTATTTAACATGTACAAACTATAAGACTAGGAATGTCTTTTCCCCACTAATATATGGAGCTACCTATCCCTCTATATAGACCATCTCTTTAGATTTTTGAAACCTACACCTTTTTTTCTTTTTTTTTTCTTTATCTCTTATTATTGTAAAATAAGACTTTAGGTCAACTTGGCTATTAATTATAGTTCAAACGAGTTATGCTAGAGTTAAATAGTAACCATATGATATACGGAAACATACTATTAAGTATTTGTAAATGTTAACTATAAGTCATATAAAGTCATGATTTAGTATTATGAAGTTAAGTAGCATTGCTTTAATGATATAAGTGATCGTTAAGGTCCATTAATTATGTATATATAACAATACATCTTAGTATCAGTTTAAACATTAAGTGACGCTTTAACAATGGTTTGGCTTTTTCTTTCTTTATCTCTGTAGACAAAAAAACTCTACTCAAATATTGTTATGTGTGTGTCACTTAACACTGCAACAAAAAAGGCCTTTCCAAGCATGACGTGACAAAAAGTACCTTGATTCTTGATGTTGTTATAGGTCTTGGCTACCAAGGCACATAAAAAGCATCGTGGAAGACTTAAAAAGGCTCTCTAGGATACCAAGGCACCTGACAGGTGCCGTGGTAGGTCTTCCACAACGCCTTATAAGCGCTTTCGTACCTACTGGGTAAAGCGCTCAAAAAGTACCTTGGTAACTCTACCAAAACGCTCTAATGGACATTATTTTTTAAGGCACTCCATAAGCACTGTGACATATATTTCTAAGGGTATTTTTAATACATTTGTCTATATTCTTTGGAATTTTATAAATATAATCCAAGTATATTACATACACCAAATATGTCAAATAAAATAGAGTATAAGCATAAATTTACATACTAATATTAAATAAAAATTATAAACTTAACAATATAATTATAGTCCATAATATAAAAGTAAGTAAATGATGAGTAAATCAACATAGTAGAACTACTTAACATAATAATTTTATCATAATCATATCCATTTAGTCTATAAATTAAGTATTTACATTAGTTTTTTAAGCCAAACTAACATGATCATCAAAAACTATATAGTTTAAATGAACAAAGTCTAGAAATCTCAAGTTATAAATTGTATTAGTTCTTCGACCTACTCTTCAAGAAGTCCGTTGATATTATCCTTTATGTTGAAATTTTGTCCATTAAACTACGAATTCAAACACCTTATTTGTTAAAAGTAATCAATCAAACTCTAAATTAGAAAAGAACTAATAAAACATATAAGTTATATACCATTGTGGTAAATAATTTAACATTGGCTTGTTCAATGATTTCTCTCATAAATTTACATATGTAGAATTTGCATTCAATACTTGCTAATTGTCTTGGGTACTATACATAAGATATGAAAATATAAGTAGTTTTAATTAATATTCTACCTAACAAGTGTTATTAATTCAAATTTAGTACCTTTATTGGCTTATAAACTAGACCATATGGTCTTCCTTTCTTCCTTTTTTCTGCATTATATATATTGAATAAAAAATGCACAAACATAAGAAATAATAGTAATAATAGTAATTACAACTAAAAGTACCATTAAAAATTGAATTATAATAAAATAATTATAAGAGAACTTACTCGATCATTGTTGAACCAATTTCCTCACGGATAGCTAAGCCAAAAGAATCTAGAAACCATGCATAATCTTTGAGAGGATAAATAAGAATTAACATCCAATGTTTCCATTGACACATAAACACTGACAACTGAAGTGGAACAAAATCAAATTCTCAAATTTCTTCGATAATACCATAGTACACCATATCACTCTCTATTGGGTTCTTGTCTTTGGAACCTGAAAATTGTATAGTTTTTGCAACAATACTTACTCTACTATTTTGGGATGTTCTCATATTATGGTCTTTTGTGATAAATGAACACTATTAACTTGATAAATATGACATTTAATTACATCTAACGATGGTCTACGTGATATTCATTTCAATGTATTAGATACATTATATGTTGCCTTATTCATTTCAACTATAATCTATTCAAAATCCAAAAGTAACGATTAGAAAACCTAACATGAAAGAACTCATGCTCTAAAATAGGGAAAAAAATAAAATAAAACTATTAATTGTAACTACTAACTGGAATTACCCGTTTGTGAAAGTAACTAATAAAAGTTCGATGGTGTTCATCATAGATCCACTTCTCTCTTTTTTGATTTCATTAAGAATTGTGTTTTTATCTAATTTATATACTTTAATCATCAAACCATCCCCAAAATAAACTATTGTTAATAAAGAATTCAACATTCAATCAATAAAAATCTAATTTATAATAAAATTTATCCGATGAAAGGTTACACTTCAGCTATATTTTGTAACACAATACGATATACTTAGTCTAGTTGTTCTCATTTAACTGTATACGCGACATAACCACTTACGCTTTTATTAACATTTAAATCTGTGGGTACTCCGATAGCTTCCACATATGCCAAGTACTCAAAACCAAGCTCAACAGCTTCTTTTGTGATATAACACTCCATAGTGCATCCTTCTGGTCGGCTTAGATTTCTAACATATCCTTTTAGAATTTTCATGTATCTTTCAAATGGATACATCCAACTCAAATAAACAAGACCATATTACTTCACTTTTCTAACCAAATATACAGTCAGATGTATCATTATTTCAAAAAACTAGGAAAAAAAATTACTCGAACATGCACAATGTTACAACAATTTCACACTGTAGTTCGTCTAACTTGGATACTTTGATCACCTTAAAACAAATTCCATTAAAAAATAATGATATTTTGGTGATTGCATATCGAACATTTTTAGGTAATACGGATCACTATAGGTACTAGATGTTGCATTAGTTAATGACAATCATGAGATTTGAGTCCAACTAGTTTCAAATTGTTCACATCCTCTAATATTCTGATATTAGAAGAATAACCTTTAAGAACCTTCACATTAAATAAAGATTGATATAATTGATATTTTTCTTTCTTTTTTAGTATGAAGTAAGCAAGGGGTAAATATATTTACTTCTCCTCTACCCTAGGAGCTAACTCTTTTTGAACACCCATGTTAACAAGATCTATATAGGCACCAATGCTATCCTTATTCTTCCCTAGAATATTTAACAAAATTCTAATTATACTATCACATATGTTCTTTTCAATATGCATAATATTTAAGTTATCTCTCAGAAATAAATGTTGCCAATATTCTAACTCAAAGAATATAGATTTCTTCTTCTAATAACTCTTCGGTTTTTTTACAACTTTCACATCACTGTCTTTTTCTTTTCTTATTGATATTACTTATTTTAACCATTCTAAGCCTAAAATCAAGCTTAGAAACTATTTCTAGTATCTATGTCCCAGTTAAAGATTGTAGTGCCAATTCAAATTTTTGAGAACCATTAAATATTTTTTTTTCAATTTCTGTATACATGTTTGCGAGGTAAAAACCTCCTATGACCCATATAACTCAATTTTCTAGTATGTGTTAAGAACTGATAACTTGTTTTCTCATCACAAATGAGACATACTTTATATCCTTTAGTCGAAAACCCAGAAAAATTCTCATATGCAGGGAAGTTATTGATAGTTCATAGTAATACAGTTTTGAGAGTAAAATCTTCATCCTTATATATGTCATAGGCTTTCACACTATTATTCCACAAACTGTTCAAATCATCAATCAACGGGGCTAAATACATATCAATGTCATTACCAAGTTTTCTTGGTCCATATATTAACATTGTAAAAAGTGTAATCTTTCTTTCCATATACTACCATGGAGGAAGATTATAGATCACAAATATTATAGGCCAACAATTATATTTGTTACTTAGAGATGCAAGAGGATTAATACTATCCGCGAACAGGCCAAGACGAAGATTTATTAGATCACTTTCAAAATAAGGCCATTTGAAATCTATTATTTTCTAAGCCGGTGAATTGGCTGGATGTCTAAGTTAATCATCTTCTATTCTTTCATTTGCATGCTATGTAATCTTTCGTATGTTCACGATTTTGGAATATACAAGTAAAATAAGGAATTAAAGGAATATATCATAAAATCTTAGTAGGGATTCTAATCTTTATCTCTTCAAAATTTTTATTCAGTTACCACCTAGGCTCACTACAACTGTACAAGAAATTGCATCTTTAAATTTCTTTCGATATAAAATACAATTATCTAGGCAGGCGTGAATTTTCCTATGTTGCATACCCAACGAGCATAAAGTCCTTTTGGCCTCATAAAAGGAATGTGTCATCTCATTATCATTTTGCTACATCCCTCCTAGTAAAGCTAATAAGTCTAAAATACTCTTATTACTCTATCTATATCTTACTTTCAAATTATACAATTTCAATAGTGCAGACATATTTATAAATTTCGTGCAACCAAAATATATCGATTTCTTAACATCGTTAAGTAATTATTGAAACTTAATAGGATCTACATATGTTTTATACTGTGCATCATCAATTATTCAAAAAATATCATCATTAAAATCTAACCCATAATCATCTATTATACTCTTTTTCAATAAAAATATGGTCATCGAACCTTTTCACCATGCCATATCTATTGCTTATAACTTTGATCTATGCCATTAAAATATAAATGTTCTTTTATCTTTATAATACCTATCTTTTGCAAATTTCCATATTTAATACACAGGTATAGAATTGAACTAGAATCTTTGATATTTTTAATAGCAAACTCCAAAAGGCTATTAACTCACTTTCTATACTTGGTCGATAATCCATCTACTAACATCCATTCTTTATCTATTCTAAGCACAATTAAAAAAAATTATACATAAAATTGAGTACTATAAAAAATTGCACATAATCTTCCCTATTTTTAGCACTAACCAATCAAATAACTAAAACACCAATTATATGTTAACCCTTATTTCAAATTGTTCTCATTTTTCTAAATATTACTAAATTGAGAACTTAATTTATTTTTTAAATGGTCTCCTTTGTAATAAATAAGTTGCTAATTAACCAAATATAATATATGACAAAATAACATCAACATAAATAATAAATTCAAACAATCCTATACAATTATAACATCATCATATCACACAATGTATAATTTTCTATATGATATCATATCTTATCTAGATTAAACTTTCTAAAATAATAATAAAAAACTAATGTAGAATGTGATATAAGTTAATAAAAGAAAAAAATTGAGAAATTATACCTCAATTTGCTCAATTTACTATTTATAAGTAATAGTACTCCAACTTTTACTAAAACTTATACACAAAAATGATAAATAAAATTCAATATTTATAATCCACAACACTTTAAAATTAGAAATTCATATATTTGAAATAAGTACATAAGCAAAAAAAAAAGTTTAACAAATAAAAAATGAAATAGAATTCTATAATAACAATACATATCCAACAAATAAAAAATTTTAGAATCTAAGATCTCAAGTTAACTAACTTTCACACTATCTAAAATATGAAATTGGTAAAATTGAGAGAGCCTATCTCAATTTCAAACTTTTGCAACTAATGAATAACTCCAATTGACTTCACCTAAAACAATTAAAAAAATTAAATATATAAATTTCTAAAAACTACATATGAAACTGGTAGAAATTAATATAACATACCTTGAATTTGAAATATTTTACAACTAAATGAACTCATTCTTCACCTAAAATAAATAAAAAGAATTGGGTATATCAATATCTCCTATCAACAAAATAATAAATTTCAACATCAAAAATTCGGAATAATTCACAATAAAATAGCAAAACATAGCCAAAAATATGATTTCTAGTAATAAATAGTCTAAGTAATACTTATAAGAGTAAATATTGTGAATACATACTCAAAAGATTCTCATTTGATAAATTAAGATTCTAAATTCAAAATCTCTCAAATATAACCTAAAACATGAAATTTATACAAAATAACAGTCAAAATCATAGTTAAGACAATGGGTATTCTAATTTTAGTTACAAAAATAAGTTTAAAAGCTTAAATGTATCTTGTTTGCTAGAAAAAATAGTAAAAATAGGGGAAGGGGGAACTTTGGCTGTGGCTGGAAATGAAAGGATAGAAGTTAAGAGGATGGGCTTGAATTGGGGTTTTTTTGGGCCTTTATATTGGGCTCTTAGCTCAGTGCCAAGATATAATTATCACAGCGTTTTCTGGGCGCCGTGTATTCTCAACATAATGGCGTCTATTAAGTGTTGTTAATTTAAATTCTACGACAGCATTTTTTAGGTGCCATGGTAATGTACCGTGTATCCCTAAGTGATGTGATAAGTGATATTTTTAGTAATGTAATTATAGAAATAAAAATTACCTCAAACGAAATATGAGGCGCTAAGTACAAACGGATTCACATTTGCTGTAAGCTGGACATGGGGTTGGAATGCGGTGCTAAACCCTCCGTATGAGAGGCGCAGGAGGTGTGGAAGCAAAGTCCGCCAAAAAAATTTTATAATAAAGGTATATTAGTAAGAAATATATTTGGATTTAGACATGTTTCGTTGTCTAGTTTTTTCTCTATATAAAGATGTCAAAGTACCGAGTTTGGGTAAGTTAGATAAAAGTGAATTTGTAGAATCTTGAGAGACGTGAGGTGTGATATTTCTTATAATCCTTCTTCTTCATGATCATCATGAAAAATCCTCAATGGCAAAAAGTTGACGTAACACTCATATTAAACGTGAGCCACTATAAATATGTGTTTTGTTGTTTTCTGGTTTAATATATGCTCTCTCGATAGTAAATTAAGGATAAGACATGTTAATTCTGATCAAATATTTCAAAGAATAATACTGTTACGAACACTAAATAAGACATTCATTCATTTCGTGATTTTTATCGCTCAAATTGTTCATCTGTTTTGCTGGAACAACATTCGGGCTTATGTGATGAATGTCTAGTTTTACAAACTCAAAGTCAGATGATAATAATATACGGATTCGTAGTTAATAAATGAGTTCACGCTCAATATTATGACGACCACAAAATGCAAATTTTTGTTTAGAGGATGTATATTGTATTTTACTTTTTCTTAATACTTTGTTGCTTGGTTTTATCCTTGTACTACAAGGTAGCTGGAAAAAGTTTCTANTGTTATAATTTATTCAAGGAAAACTTATAAGTTATCATTATTACTTAATTAACATGGTATTATAAGTTATAGTAACAATAAAATTTGTGTGTAAAAAAGTTGCGTTTCATGAGTTAAAAATTAAAGACAAATCAATTGCCAAGTTGATATAAAATATTTGGTAACGTTTTGCTATATATCTCTCTAGACTACAGTATTATTAATATACACGAATACCTTGGTGATTAAATTTACTTATATCTAACATTTTTGTAGCTTGATATGTGGTTTTGGTGATAGTGATTGTGTTTTATTTTTCTTTTGCTTATAAGTTTAAGAGTGAATAAAATAAATAGTTGGACCAAGATTAAATTTGTTGGTAATTTCATAAAACTTCATAAAGTATCTAATTGATTAAAATCTATAGAAACTGATGATCTCTCGATCGAGTCTTTACTCTTACATTTTTTTCCCCAAATTACTCTTAATTCTTCTTGACTAAGTTAAGAGGCAGATCGATCGAACACTTCACATGCCACCTACAACTTGCAAAAGTTAATAATTTATTCACTTTATACCAACTACAACTTGCAAAAGTTTAAAATTTCATTAATTTTTCTCTGGATCTCCTCTTCGCTCCATTCCCTACACCTTTTGACATATTTTAGTCCTTCCTTTTCTCAACCAATATTATAAGTTACATAAGGAAGAAAGTAGAAGAAAATAAGAAATAAAAGAAAATTACAGTTTTTGTCGAGGTCACATGTAACACAAAGGTACATTCCTTAAAACGGGGTATATGGTTTCCCGGGACATTTTCATATAGAGCAGTTCAATCAATATGTATCTGCAACTGATTTAATTGGAAAAATGGCAATTTAATTCCAAAAGGATAAATGACGGTCAAGAAAAATCTCACTTTGTCCTTAAATTTTAAATTAAGTCATTTTCATCTTTAAACTATTTAAAAAATTCTATGTTAATCTTTTTGTTCCTTTGTTGAAACTTATCAATTACCATAAAAATAGGGGAAAAAATGGGCGAAAACAAGATTTTACAAATAAAAATTGCTAATAAACTAGTAACTAAAATAACAGTTTTTTCAGTTTAAAAAAAAAACAAAATAAACTTAAACATCAAAAGCGACTCTCATATGAATCATGAAATTTCTCGTTTCTTCCGAGCTAGTGAGTTAAATTTCCTAAATATTACAAGAATTACAATAAATTTTTCTTATATTAACTGATATGATACATAACCTCAAACAAACATTAATATGAAAAATGAGTTATTATTATAGAGTCCCCAAAATTTTGCACTAAAATTTTTATTATATTCTAGTTGATGAGATACATGTTTCAAATTTATAATTCTGAATTTATTTTAATAGGAATACTTATCAGTTACTAGATTAAAGAAAATATATAAAAACATTAACTATAAAATCACTTTCTGTTTTTCATACCTTGAGATTTTTTTTTTTTTTTTCTTTTTTGAACGGCATACCTTGAGATTTCTTCCACTGATCACACTATTTTTTCCTCCTTAAAAAAGTATACTTGCGTCACTGTAGTACTTGTATAACAAAATTTTCAAAAAAATAAAAATAAAAATAAAGTAAAATTTGGCTAAAGTTAATATAAAAAATAAATAATGGATTGGACGGTTTGTATCAGACTTACCTACTCAGCTTTTTCTGACGTGGACGATGAGCTGGCAGTGACTCTTCCCACCTTTGAAAAGCCGACATATATATTATCATATTATTATTATAATAATATCCCAAAGGACGTTATGACCCTCCCACACAAAAATTCTACATAATAATATAAAGAAGACGTTATGAGGCGCACGTGTTACGTGCGTGACTGCCATGCCAGCCCATACGTATAATCTGCTCACGGGTCTGCCGCTTGTCACGTGCGCTTCTGCGACTCCCTATAAACAATTAATTATTTATTCAAATAAATAAAAGAAAAAGCTCTAATTATTAAAGTAAAACCGGTCGGTCCGACTGTATCTCTCCTTTGAACGTTTACCGACTAGTACCGCCTAGCGGTGGCCCGGTAAAGAGCCTACCTTGGCCAGAAGACCAGCGAACTAACCAACTAAACCATAGTTAATTAACCTTAATTAATTAGATTTAAGTTGGACAGTTGGAAGGTAGTTAACAGTGACTTTGCTAGTGGCATTATTATTATATTTTATTTTCTAATGTTTGTGAAAAATTTAGTTAGTGAAATCATGGATTGTTGCACGTGGGTTAACTGTGCTTGATGATAAAGGATATCAGGGAAATAAATTTTAAAAAATCTATATCTAGATATAGATGTGTCACTCTCACTTGGATTTGATTCAAATATAAGCAATTGGGTTACGTGATTTCGCTTTTTGGGTGCACAGGCCCTAATGATTGCGATGATCCATTTAGATGCACGTCTAAAAAGAAATACAGTTGTAGTGGAAGAATCATGGTATTTTAACTATTTATTTTATTAACGCAGCAAAAAAAATATTTATTTTATTATTTTCACAATAGTACTACGTACTTGCTCAAAAAGAGTTCGAGGAATTATATGTTATGCTATTTTTTCGAGAAAAAAAATTTAAAAAAAATCCAAGCAAAAGAAAATATGCGCAAAAATTATAATAAACTATCAAAATTTGCGTGTTATTTTAATTATTTTTATACGATCAAATATTCAAAAATTGCTTGATGTTCTACCAGCTTTCAAAAATTTTTGTGTTCTTTTATATTGATACGATCTAATTTTCAAAAAGTTGTCTTATAAGTTGTTTAATCCCACAAAAATTCTTAATAATTATGCAATTTTGAAATTTATATTCTTAACCACTGATGTTAGTAGCGGAAGTATCTGATTAAAAATAATGAATAATATTATAAAATATCAGTAATATTCAGCGTCACAATGATACGTTTTTTAGTTAATCAAAATTATAATTCAGATAAAATTTATATAAAATTTAATTTATTAATTAAATAATTCAATTATAAATAAATATATCATCGTAATTTATTAATTAAATAATTCAATTATAAATAAATATATCATCGTACGATTGAACATCACA
Organism: Parasponia andersonii; assembly: GCA_002914805.1. Taxonomy (NCBI): domain Eukaryota; kingdom Viridiplantae; phylum Streptophyta; class Magnoliopsida; order Rosales; family Cannabaceae; genus Trema; species Trema andersonii. The sequence goes on along the minus strand of JXTB01000003.1, from coordinate 1,842,558 downwards.
AATACTTATGATATTGCTCTTAAAACATGTCAATCTAGCTTATCCCTATTTTATGAGAGTAGTATAGCTAGGGACCATACAAGAATCCGTTGAACATAGTTTTTTTTATTTTAAATAATTGAGCTAACATATCCAGTTGAATCTTTCAAAAAAAAAAAAAAAGAACATATCCAATTGAAATGTAGGCTGCTTTAGGTTTGGAGAGCTACTTATAGTCTTTTTTTTAATAAAAATAAATAAATAAGTCAAATACCATATAAAGCGTTAGGGTATAACTTTTTTAAATTATTTTTTAAAAAGTTCTTTATGAGATATACAGTATAAATGTGACAAGTTGGTGTGGGATAAACGGTAAAGTCCAAATAATGAAAAGTAATTATAATTTAAGACAAATGTCCAGGAGACGTACAATCACGAATGTTATGATTAATGGTCTAGCAAGTAGTACAGATATATTATAAAATCACGTATACATTTTTTTTGGGATAATAATATATATATATAAACAGGTATTTTTTTTTTTTACTTATATATAAATATTAATTTGACAAATAAAAATTTAATAAGTATATTTTTTTATTATATATTTTTTTATTATAAAATATAAAAAAAATATTAATAATACTTGTCACCGTAGTGATATGACGGTATAAAAAAAATACATACTCATAAATAAAAGAAAAAACATACTTATTAGATTGACAACCTTTTATATATATATATATATATATATATATATATATATATATGTCTAGCAGAGAAGCTTTATTAGGATTAAATGGCAACTCTTCTATCAGATTTACATGTTGATTGCTCAACGTACATAAGACATCGTACCATTAAAAAAGGAGAAAAAATTAAAAGACACTACAGATACAATATGAATTTAATTTATATAGGATATTATTAGATTTTGCGGGCACTTTCGATGACAAACTAAGCATTTTCCCAAACGGCTTATTCTCTCTGTGGGAAATGTATATGTCACACGCATTTTCTCAAGAAACGGCTGATTAGGACACCACTTGGACTGTTGCCCACGAAAATAGGAGACATTAAGACAAAAGTTGATCGGTGACAATTAGACACATTCCGAGACTTCAGATTTCGGGGGCTTATATTTATGTCTATCTATTTTTATCAATGTATGCTGACTCTGCCCTAAAGATCAAGGGTGTGTGCCCCGGCTTGGGAATGAAAAGAAAAAGTTCAAGTGGCCATCACATAGATGTGGCACCACCCGGGCTCCCACTCAGTTTAACCACTTGAAAGGCCACTCTCTATGTGGAAGACACCCAATTCTCACATAATTCTACAATCAATGGAGGGTCATGGACACATTGCTGGGAATTGGGACGCAAAAATTATGGATTTAAATATACTTACTACTCATGGAAAATAAAAGGGTGATGTTGATCATGCATCTTGATAGGTTGATCTTATCTAGCTTGATTTTATTATATTTTATAAGTTGTTTAGGAATAGAGGCTCACTATTATTATGACATAATTTTATGAGAATCCTACTCATACATAGTACAACATAAGTCTGATGTTAACGTTAGATATAGTGATAACATCGACAAGATTAAATACATAAATGTCACTTTAAAAAATAGAGAATCAAATTTAACCACATATTTCTATAGTATGTTAGCTATTTCAAACCTAAATTTTCATTTGGGATTGATTTATGTAGGACAATTAATTAACAAACAAAACAATTTTTAAAAAAGAGAAATAGTAAATTGGAAAAACAAAATGTTTAAAGTAGCAATATTATATTAGTTGGGTCTAATGGTAGTAGTTGAGTATAATATAAAATAATATTTTAAACAATTTGTATTATGACAACATAATTAACTTTGAAAAGCAATCTCACATATTTTTTAAATTCTGCTGCTTAAAATAACTGATTACCCAATAATTTTTATAATTTGTTGATTAAAAGCATCAATCAAATGCCTCTCTCCTTTTTTTTAAAAAAAAAAAAAACTAAAAGTAGCAACTAGAATCAAATTCCAAACAGATTAAGATTACATAAATCACCTCTTTGAAAGCTTGTGTTGATTTTTTAGTGGCAAAAAATAGTAGAGATTTAGGTATGAAAAAAAAAAAAGATACAACTACAAAAATAATTAATCTTTGAGAAAAATGATGTTGAGTTCTTTTTTTCTTTCTTACGAAAATAAGAAAACTAGGGTCATGTCTGTCACGTAAGAATTTAATTTAAACTTACTTGGAAAAATGTTTAAAAAAGGGTTTAGTTTTTGAAGAGTTTCCAAAGAAGTTAGGCACACATTTTATTTATTTATTTTTCTTTTGCTAGAGAAGTTAGGCACACACTTGGCTTACAAATAATCGAGCTTTAATGAAAAAAAGTAATACAAGAGGGTGTATATTTTAGACTTATATTTTAGACAGTTGATTTTTAGAGTAGGTCCCTTTTCTTTTTTCTTTTTTTTTTTAAAAAAAATGCCAATAAAGATCCTAATCTCACTAACGCTAAAGTATGGACTGGCTTTGATGAGAAATATGGTAACAACTACCACCTTTTAAAATGAGAGTAATTCTAAGATATTTTCGACAATAAAACCATCGATAGAATAAAAAGGAATAAGTATTAATAGCTTAGACAGCATTTATGATATCACACTCTAAGCTCTCTATCTACAACTCGTAATTTGGAAGCAAGAAGCAACCCCTCACGAACTACCAATAATTCAGCTTGGTGTGTAGAAATAGCACCTTGGAACCTACTATAGGAGAACGCCACCATTGCACCTAAAACATCACAAATAATAACACCAAAACCCGCTCTCCTATCATCTCAACAAACGATGCATCCAGCTTCACTAGGGGGAACCCATCTTTTATCACTTGCTATAACATCAACGGGAGCCCGAGATTGAAAATCAACTATCCGGTAACTGTCTAATAACCGGTCAGCACATCTGTCGGAATTAAAAAAAAATAAGTTGTCAAAGATGAAGCGATTCCTTGCACCCCAAATGATCCAACAGAGGCATCCAACTCCTCCCTGACAAATTTTCTGCTGCAAAAAATACAAAGTGCACCGAAAGTAAAGCTAGTTAAATTACATAGGGAACTCAGTAACCAAACTGCAATTAATAATATGTTCACACGTACAACCGGAAAATATGAATAGAGGTCTTAACTTCCTGCTTGCAAAGAGGACACCACTCCAAAAAGAATATATTTGCTTGTATCATAAATTGCTTCTCACTGGCAAAATTTCTAAGAAAACCTCTCCATAAGTCAATTTTAACCTTAGATGGTATGGGCAACTTCCAAAGACTTCTCCACCAAGCAAAATCTTGTCCACTTTTCGAACTCTCTTCATCAGCTAGCAATGAACGGGCTAGTTTGTAACCAGATTTTACAGTGCATTGACCCGAGTTATCAAAATGCCAAAGAAGGCGATTTGGGCGAGGCATGGAACTAAATGGGATACGCTTGATCAAATTAACGTCTATAGGCAAAAGAAATTGCTCAAGAAAAGCAGTATTCCAACCTCCATTAGTAATAAAATCACTGACCCTCCAATGATCTCCTAGATGGGGTATTCGTGTAATGGGATTGAAAGTGGTAAGCGGGGTAGCCACGGATCTTTGAAGAGCCAAATAGAGAGACCATCACTGACCCTCCAGCGCAGACCACATCTTAATATTTCAAAACCCCACATAAAGCTAACTACTTCTCTCATTCCTCACTGTTTGATGTATTGGGTATTTAATGTACTCTAGTATACTAGGACATAACCTAAAAAATCAAAAACAAAACAGACTTTTTTCAATTACTAAAAAAACAAATTCGACTATTCTCCTAGAAGCACTTTGATAAAGAGGAAAATGATCCGAAATAGAAACATTACTTTTGCCAAAATGGCTTTTTATTATGACTATTTTTTAGAATGATTTTTTTCTTTTTCTTTTTGAAAGGCGAACGGTTATTTTTTCAGTATCGCAATTGTTATTAGAGAAGTTCTAAATCTATCACCGTAAGGACTATATACATTCAATTTCTTTTTGCACAAAGTAATTTTAAATAATTATACATCTGCTTTGTGTATTTCTTATATTCCAAGTATACCCAAGTTTGTACATTCATCTTCTTTACTTTGACCGTCTAATTTTCAAGCTAAAAAAATTAAAAATTAAAAATATTATTCAGATACTCTTCAAAGGATCAAACCAGCAGAAGTGCCTTCTGTAGAAAGCAAACATTGAAGCACAAAACCCAAAACTTCAAGCAAAAGAGTCCATTTCTAACAAGCTAGTCTAGTGATACATTCAAACAAACTATAATAAATAAATATATATGGATGCTTATCAACAAATATATATATATATATATATATATATATGGTTGTCAATCTAGTAGGTATTTTTTTAACCTATGTATATGTATTTTTTTTTAGCCGTCAGATCATCACTTAATGGTGACCTAACGGCTATAAAAATTGTCTATGAAAAGATATACATCATTAATACTATTTCTCTCTTTTACTTTTTACTATTAAAAAATGTGCAAGATAAATTTTAATTAGTCAAAACAATACCTATGTACAGGTAAAAAAAAATACCTACTAGATTGGTGCCCTATATATATATATATATATATATATATATCATAGGATCGATTTTTTTCTTTCTCGTTTCATGATATATTTTTTGTAAAATCTTGTAATTTAAAAGGGCAAAGCAGACTTTTAACATCAATAGTAAACTTATAAATAAGGAATTTTGGAATATTTTAATTAAAATATTTTGAATTTTTAATTAGGGTTTTACAATAACTGATGTTTGCTTAAAAAGGCCCTAAGACTCTCATCTTTTCATAAGAAAGGACCTGAGAGAGAGAAAATGAGAGAATCTGCTGCCGTGAGCAACCAACACACTACTACCTTTCATCGCCTAGTGCCAGCCCATGTGAAAAGCTGTCATCGATGAACCCAATACCACCCATCCCATCTCGTTTCGTGGCAGATGCCACCATAGAGACTCACTGAAGTTTCTGTTTGAAATTCAATTTTCTGGCCACCGGAGCGCCATCGGTCGTCAGCTATCCTCACCGCTGGCACGTGGAAGCTCCTCTCGCCGTCGCCGATCTCTTCCAACTAGTTGCTTAGCTTAACTCGCCTCTGGTAAGATTTTCACTATTTTTACCGTTTTTACTAAATTTGTAAAAAATGATATTTTTATAATTATTTGGTCAGATAATTATTTTACCTGAGGTAAATTTATAAGGTAAAAGAAAGTTTACAATGTGAATAATTACACTTGGTAGAAGTAAAAATGGTACCCAGAAGTGCAATAAATTTTAATTAGAATAAGAGGACATTTTTTAAAATAATTCCAAAAAGTAGTATTATTGTAATTTTTGAATTCTTGAGCTTAATTAATGCTCAGGACCTCAAAACTAAGTTCTGACTTCAAATCTGGACTCAAAGAGGCTGAGAGAAAAATTTTGATATAAAATTGTTGGGATATTTACCCTAAAAAAGTAGATTTCTAATTTTATCCTTTTAGTGTAAACAATTTTCTCTTATATGCAATTATGATATTTGCTAGATTAAACTGTCTCAGTTGAATAATTTATTTATCTAGAAAAAATTTCATGACTTTATTTATGTATAAAGAAGCAAACATGATTAACTGTTAATTATGGAGAGACTTATTTCTTTATCTAAGTCTAACTTAATTAGTTCACAATCTATAAATAAAGATAGAATACTTTATTTACTAAAAATTGTAGTATTTGTTTATCTCAATGGGAATGATGTATCTAAAATTATTGAAATATCTGAATTCTGATATAAACACTAGTACAACATAAATAAGTTATGTATATTAAACTGGACCAGATAATCTAAAGAATTAGAGTGTCATAACTCAATTTTTAGTATTACCATAAACTAGCTTTTAGCGTGTAGATCTTAATTCTTGATATTTGACTCGACTTGCTTTCATGGGTTGTAGCCTTTTGATTTGTTAAAAGACTAATCTCTATGAAATTAGAGACAAACTCTGGCATTTTGGAGGTTATGGTTTATGAATTAACAAGAACACTAGATAGTTAAGGACACTATACATTAATATCACTTTAAGGTCTTTTAAGATTCATAGAATAATTAAATCTTAGATCTTAGTATTCATTTTGTGAATTAGTTGAGAATTTTGTCTAAATGGACATTGAGAACAAAATTATTGATAATATTATTCCTTGATAGAAAGATGGTAACTTAAAAATAAATATGTATTGAAAGGGTATTATAGTAATTTCATTTATCTAACTACGACATTGTATGAGGATTCTATATGTGGTATAGAATATATTAGATGGATCAGTTAATCAATACTAGTTGATTAAATCTCTATAAAAAGCATGACATTCAATCTAAGAGTGCAGTATTGGGCTTTAATAAAGTGTCCCATTTACTAATAGTATTTATATAAATACCACAATAAGACTTATTATGTATTTATTATACTAGTAAACTCAGATTATTTGGATCTATTAGGTCCTTTGTCTAATTCAATAAAACTCATTAATTGGTTGGTAGTATTTATGAAATTAATTTTATTAAACTATGTAAAATAATGATTCTTCATAGAAATTGGTATTTTTATAAATAAATTATATGAGTTGGACATATTTATAAAAATACATCCAAAGCCCTAATTGGAGAACAACCCTAATCCTAGTTCGATTGGAATTAGTAGTTTTGGGCCCCATATATATAAGATATATGTGAGAAAAAACTGCACAGTAACCCAAGTAGTGTTACATGAAAAACAGATAGAAAAGGAAAAGAGAATTCAGCCAAAGCTGAGAAAGAGATGAGAGAAAAGTTTTCTGCAATCTCACAGTTTCATCTCATGTCCCGGTATTCCAAATGATCAAGAAGGTGTTCTTGATCATTCTCCAACGAAAGATTCAACTTGATGCCTACTCGCCTCATTAGTTAAGAGCAAGAGCATAGACAAAAAGATCTAAGGTTAGAGATTTGATCACCATCAACAAAGAGATTAAAGAGGAGCATGCTACAAGAGGTAAACCCCTTATCTCATCTCTAGGGTTTATGTACCTATTTTCGATTTATATTATACATGTTCTTGTAGATGATATATGCATGTTTTATGGTTATGAAAACTATTTTCAAGTAAAAATTTTAAACCTAAATCTACTAATTTTTCTATTGTGTTCATAATATGATCATGTGTTTTTCATATTTTGCATACATGTATAATTTTTCCTAAGTGTTAGGTCTATATAACTAGCAAAAATATCGTTATGTTTCGAAGTGGAGCGAAAATTAGAATTTCCTAACTCGTGAATTATACCGTTTTGCATGTCACGGGTCGGTCTAACATCGGAAGCCACTTTTGACAAAGTATACACCTAACCTAGTATTTTTGGGTGCTCTGAATTTAGTAGCGACCTCCGTTTCTCTATTTGAGGCTCTAGTAGAAAAGTTACTTTTTCACGTGGACTTATGGGGATCCAGAAACTGTCGTTCGAATACTCGAGTAACTAATAAGGGATTTTTCGAGCGTCGTTAGCTTGATATTACTACCATATCAAGACAGGAGTTCGATTACCTAATTTTATATCTGTTTTAATTTGTAATTGCATTAAAACTTATTTATGAAAAATTATAATTTCACGATAGTTTGATAAATATCGAAGTTTGTTAGATTATACTAGATTGGATTTTGTGGATTATTATACATATTTTTATATTGTGATTATGGGGGAAAATAGTAGTGTGTTGCCCATATTATAGTAAATCCCAGGATAATAATATCAAGTAATATTTTAAGGCATGATTTGATTCATGGATGCACGACTGTTGTAAATTATTACATATTGTACATACTATATGATGAGGACATCAAGGCTGTCAAGATTCGTGGTCCATAACAAGTTCCTGTTGGTCCAGTGACGAGGGCTCGAGCTAAAAGATTCAAAGAAGAGCTGAATAATTTAGTCCGAAGAGTTCTACAACAAGAAGAAAGTATGTTCACTACTGAGGGTGAACAAAGATTGGTTTTGCTCATCCAAGTCGATTCGGGAGAGAACCAATCAACCATACACCTCCATTGAGTCATTGCATGGCCAACTTGCATGTCTAATCCATTATACACGTGCAAGGGGGGTTATAATCTGATGTAGATATGTTTTTTTTGTAATTCTATCTTTAATTTTACGTTTTAATTTCAGAGTGTTTCTAGGGTTCTTTTAGACATATATTTTCTTCATTAAGGGTAGATTAGTAATTTTACAATCAAAACCCTAGAAAGTGTAATTCGGCTATATATGTGCCACCTACAACATTATGTTTTCAGATTTTTGAAATTAATCAAATGGTGAGAATTTTCTTCTCGAGTTCTTGAAGGGACTTTTCTGAACTTATCAAGAGATTCCTTGTGGCGTTCAAACTGACTTATCAAATGGATCCTCCATCTCCGTTTGTGGCGTCTTCACCATACCAAGGTTCTTATTTTGCTAAATAATGGGTCGCAGTTTACATCAAACTTGAAAGATCTTAGGGGTTGCGTTTCCAAATTTGGTAACGGGTTTCGTCACGTTGTTGGTGTGGTTCGTATCACTATAGGATCAGACATTTGAGTTCCATTATTGCATCATGTTAATTTAGATCGTTGATGAGTTGCTGCAATACTAAGTGAAAAACCTAGGTCTCTATGTAGATTTTTGACTGACATACCTACGAGTAGTATCAGGATACTAGATACTTTTACTACTGAGATATTATAGTGTCGTGATGGGAGAATGAGAACTCACTCATATACATTAGTTGATTGATGATATGTACAATCACGTGTTTCTAGTTTTGGTTTTAAATATGTGATTATTTAGGATATCAACTATTTTATAAACTTGGTTTATAAATAGATTTTGAAAAAATATTAACCATGTGAGTTTGGTAAAATTACATCTATTCAAAAAGGTAATTGAATTACTATTGAGCATATGAATGCTCACCCCCCTACTTTTCTTATTTTCAAGTATTTGTCTATTTGAGATATTAATCCCAGTGGTTAGACAAGCAGCATAGTTTGTATAACTTTTAATCCCTAGTGGGTATTCATATTTTGTCATCTTTTCAATTATTTAACCAAGATTAGTAAATCTACTAAGTGGATGTATGATGATGGTTTTGTAGATAATTTGGGAATTTGAAATTACAAATGATTTAATGTAAGTTATTTTGGACTTTTGTTTAAACTTTTCAATTGAGCTCAGTTTACGATAATCTATGAATTATTTATGAGTTTTCAAACGAATTAATCACAAGATTTTTTAAACTTTAATAGATATTTTTCTTAAGTAATTAAAACTATAAATAGTTTTTAATAATTGTGGAATTTATAATTATTTGAGGACTAAAACGAAATTATTTAAAACTTAATTTTTTTCTAAATTTCGTAAAATTAATATTTAATTATTCTTTCACCTAAAATTACTAAATTTCGGTCGTGACATTTCTCCTTTTTTAAAAAAACAAAAAAAATATCATTTATTCTTTATATATAATACGATGACAATCTTTGTCATTCTACGGTGTTTCTTTTGGCTATCAAAAAAAATCTTTAATCATGTGTATTTACATAATTACATAATATTGTGCAGTATAGCGTTTATATAAAACGACTTTTCTAGGTGATTTTGAACGATGAAAATGTAACTTCCATTTAGAATTAGAGTTTTTTTTTTCTATTTATTTCTTTTTCTGCCTATTTTGGGTATTGTTTTGCAGATTTATTTCATTAGAAGTATGTACATTCAAAATTATAATAGGCATATTTAACAATTAATTTGTCTATTTTAGTAATTCTAATTATGGGTAAAACTATAATTAAAATAGAATTTAAATATGAATGGGCATAGTTCAAATAGTGATGGTTTTAGAACTTTCCTTATTATTATGACTATTTGTGATGGTAGTCACAATAAAAATACCTTTAAAAAAATAGTCACAATAAAAATGATTTCCAAAAAAAAGAAAATTTTGGAAATAGTAAAAAAAATTATTTCCACTAAAAAATGGCTATTTCCATCCATTTCCCTTAATAAAAATATTTGAAGCCTTAAATGAAACACTATCTCTCTCTCTCTCCACATTTAATTTTAAATTAATAAATGACAAAAACATATTTCCTCTTGACCATAGTTATTATTTAAATAGTTTAAAAAAACTATTTTAAAGTTAGTCCCAAACAGTATAACAAAATGTTTTCAAAAAAACCAGTATAAACAAAATATAAATTCTCACTTCTATTTTTATACTGTTTAAATGAAGAAGTAAAGGCTACCTCAAAATGTCTTTACAAAGAAAAATTTAAGACTACCAATTTTAACATGTTGACATATATTTGATGGTACATGGTACACGTTAGTGTAGATAAGGTCGATTCTTCTTTTATTGGTACTAATCCAATGGGTTACAGCTCCTATAATACTCATACATCTTAGTGTATGCTAAATTCAATTTTATATTATTTCTTTCTTTTTTTGAGCAAATCTTATCTCTTTTTAAAAATACAATATCAAAAAGCGTTACTGACTAAACAGGTTGGAATCTTCACGCGACTCCATGGTTGTGAAAATATCGAACTCTTTGTCTCATTAGCACTAGCTAGGGCAATTCAAAAGAGTGATTGACTATAGCCTAGAAGTGGAAAGACGTGGCGAAGCTACCAAAATGACTGGGAGAGTACTTATCAGTGGTTATTAGTAATTTAGTAGTAGTGCCCTTAATTTATTAAAAATAAAAATAAAAATAAATAAATAAATAAATATGAAAGTATTCCCCTGAAATTTGGGAATCAAGACATCAAGATGCAGGCTAGCATATGGGCCACGTGAAGGTGACGCGAGCCCGGCATGTACCTTAAGACACGCTTGTGTGCGCGCGCACCAGATGTTTGACTCAACCCAACAATGGGGAGAGAGTCGGAGTTATGCTTTGCCTAACCCATGTGAGGCCACTAATATACGTACACATATTCACTCCAAAATATTACACAAAACATTACTAATGTCCGTTTTTTTTTTTTTTTGAAAAAAAAATGTGGTGTGAAATAATCGAATGAATTTCCACGTGTACACTACTTGTATAATGGATAAAAAAATCTAAATTTCTGATAAAAGTACTAAATATTTACTTGTAGAAAAAGAAAAAACAAGCCCAATATGCTTCTTGTCACCTCTGTGCTATTATTTCCTCAAGCAAAATCTAATCCTTGGAAGCAGTGTCTCACCCTCAAGGAGCCCTTAAACGAACAGTACTGTGCATGTTGCATTTAGTGGTGGTTTTATTTGTATTTATTTTATTGAAAAATGCAGAAAATTAAAGGGATACTGTGGGGATGAGGTGTTTGGGTTGAATCCGTACAAAGACATTTATTTGTAAATGCATAAGAAATAAATTATGTTTCCAGCAAAAAAAAAAAAAGAAAAAGGAAAAAGGAAAAAATAATGATGCTAATCAATAAAACCAGGGGCTCCTTCATATATACGATTGTGGGTGCAATTAAAACTTCCCATACAAGGTGATTAAAATTTTTCAGTTTCAAACATGGGTAGTAAATCCTGCAAAATTAGTGTTATCCTTTCCTCAAAAAATTGAATGATAATAAATGTAGTAGGTAATAGTATAATTTGAATTTAGGAATCAATAGTATAATTTTCAAGTCATTACCTATAAAAAATCATGATTACAAATTTTGTCATTTTTCCAGCTCCAAAAATTTTCAAAGAGAAAAGAAAAAACTCTCTCCTAGTATTCCTAATAAACATAATTATTTTTCTGGTAATTAATTACTATTTTATTATGCCTGTGGACTTGCAGTTGTACCACCTATTTTAACCCAACTTCAACAATTAATGACTATCTTCTTCTTCTTTTTCTGGGAATTATAGTTAATTTATATGTTTGAGAACGTTTTCTATGTAGAAAAGAGAAAAAATAAATAAATAGAAAGTTATCACAGCATATAATTGAAAAAGTACCGATTATTATTGTTTTGTGAAAACCAGTCTTTCTAGGTTTAACCGCGGGAATTTGGAGTCTGTATTCTATATAGTTTCTCATTTTTTAAAAATTTGACTTTGCATTCTTGAAAACTACATTCTACACCATTGCGGTATAAAATTTCAACTTCACCCCTAAATATCTAATTTTGGGGCACAGGTTCTAATTGATGAAATACCCTTGTCCGTATGTTTTAATGATTTCCAAACAGATTATAAATTAGAAAATGGATCTTCCTCTGTTGTTGAATAATGATTTTCTATTAAATTAGAAGTTAATAATTTTTGTTTCGAAGTACAGAAGAATGATTGTATTTCGTCAATAATTAGAATTTTTTTTCCCATAAAATTAGACGTTTCAAGGATGGAATTCAAATCTTAAATTGCAATCAAAAGAAGTAAAATATAGTTTCTAAGAATACATGGTTGAATATTTAAAAATCAGAAACTAAAATGATATATTGGTAATTAACTCTAAAATACGCCCCATAGCTATCGTGCAATGTTGAAATATTTGCAAAAACTTTAATATGTATATGTATATTATCAAGGAAGATAATAAAGTTGCATAAAAATGTAATTAAAAAAACGTTGCATGAAATTCTGACAAGGGTTTTGCTGCCGAGAGACCAAGTTAAGCTCAAGCATTCTATGAAACTCGATTAGTACAAAATTGTGGATTAGTTATACAAATGTAATTACACTAACCTCTCAAGATTTGGGTGCAAACTAAAGACTCCAAAGTGACTAGTACAATAACCCAAAAGAGAAGAGAGGCTAATTTTAAGGAGCTAAATGGTAAATACCATTAAATCTTATTTACTATTTTTAAGTCATGCCTCTTATACTTTTACAAGTCTAAGAAAAAGTCAAATGATGTTATATTAGAAGAATGGAAATTTTCTTTCCAAAATAAAAAATAAAAAATAAAAAAAGAAAGAAAAGGAAAGGGACATAGTTATGGATGTTTGAACAAAGAGTTAATGATTCTAATATTATTTGAATTATACATGCAATATCATTTTGCCACAAGAATTTTCAATTTATATAATAATGGTCTCTAAATTATATAATTATTACAACAATGATCTTTTCGTCATAAACTGTTAAATATTTAATAGAAATAAATCATTAAAAATAGAGGTGACAAAATAGACAGACTAAGTTGGGTTGGCCTTAAAATTTAAAAAGGGAGCTCAAGTCAACCTGTAGGCCTGTTGGGCTTCGAAACAGGCTGGATCGAGCCTAGAATAGGCCAAGATGCGCTCACCAGTTTTTGGCCCACTTTAACCCAAAAAAAAGATTATTATATATATAATTAGTTAAAATATTAGAAATTTAAAAATAAATTTTATTTAAAAATAAATAATATACTATGTATTTTTTCTATTTATAAAAATTTAAAAATAATTAAATAAGTTATAAGTATATAAGTTAAATAATTGACTAAAAAAAGTTTAAAACAAACATTTTAAGAGAACATAGAGCACACAGTTTGTTAATTATGGTTAAGAATAAAATTTTTAATTTTTATTTTACATAGTAGACTATTGAGACTTATGTAATTATTATAATAATGATTTTTTTTTTTCCACAGATTAAAAATTATAGTTAAAAATAATATTCTGATTCATAGAAGTAAATAATGTCGAATTATATGCTTTGTCTATAACTATTTTTTGTTAAAAGATTAATAATTTGTGACAAAGGAGTAATTATTATAACAATTGCATAATTTATGGGTCATTATTATGTAAATTAAAAATTCATAAGATAAAGTAATACAATAAGTATAATTAATGGATCATTACTTTATTTAAATCTTAAAACAACTATTATATCACAAATAGTAATAAGACCACTCTTTTGATCCCTTCTATTGTTTTGCTTGATGTATGGATGATTCTAATATGATTTATAATATTAATAGTAGAATTCACATGTCAAAAGTAAAAAAGCATTGAATTTAACACTCTTTTAGAATATGATTTACCATATTAATAGTAGAATAGTAAGATTACGAAGATGAATTTAACACTCTTTTTATATCACATAAAAGGTAGACAATTTGCGTAACATTTACCTTGTAATAGACCACGATGAAAATAAAAATAAAAGAAATGTTTTCTTCTTATATTATTAACTATTTCAGTATTTATTTCCACATAAACAAATTTTTATGAATCATCACACAAATAGTAAGATTAAATGAAATTGACTCAATTTTCAATCTCATCATTTTGTACTTTAATAAACGAGCATAGTTACAATATAAGTGTGCGTATAATAAAACAAATTATAAAACTAAAAAAGTGGGCCACACAGAAAAAAAGGTAATAGAATTCTCCTAAACTTAAAGCTTTTAACTGTGTAGTGGGGACAAGTGCCCTTTCTCATAATTTTTTTAATCCAAGATGTAAACCGAAAACCGGTTACAGGAAATCGTACGGTAGAGCAAAAGAATACCCATCGGTTTACTCCACAAACATTGGACCACCGTGTAAATCACAATCTCAACCCGAACTGCGCACGTTAGTGCATACCCTTTATAAACCTTTAAATCTCCCTAAATTCTGGGTCGTGGCTAAAGTACGCCGGGGTAGTTTTGGGACAGTCCCCGTCTTCCCCTGTTTTGGCAACTTTCCTTCTTTATTTTTTATATTAAAAAATATATTACAATATATTTTCTTTGAAAGATACAGGGAGAGAGAAAGATAGATAGAGAATGTTAGAGAGAGAGAGGGGAGGGGGGTGCCCCTTATGGGTCTTGATGGTACTTTCAAAACTTGCAGGTTTTGGAGTAGTGTCGGGGGGTGCTCTCATATTGGAGGGTCTTTTTTTTTTTTTTTTTTTTAAAGGGTTAATTTCCTTTTTTTAAAAAATATTATTTCTTGTTGGAGTTATTGAAGGTTTACATACTTTATTATTTGTTTCCCTAGTGAGAGAGATCAAGAACGAGAAGGGTAAGACTGTAAGATCTCTTTTGGTGTGTGCAGTGTGTATAAAAATATATTTGTATATACGCCCGTATATATATATATATATGTATATAAAAACTTAAGCTTCGTACCTTCTTCAACAATTGGTTACAGAACCAAGAAAGCTTTCGACATAACCAGATTCTTGTGAATCTTCAGAGCTGTTAATGGGTACGTCGAGTTGGTTGATGTTTTTCCCTTTTAAATCTTCCTCGTGCTCTGTTCTCCCGATTTTGGTTTCTGGGTTCCGCGAGTTCTCGTGATTTTCAGTGTATTTTCTTATTATTCGTTAAGAATTGGGTCATGGCGGTTCATTGTTTTCGATCTTTTTTTTTTTTTGGTTTGTTCTCAAATTTTGGTGCTTTATTTTGTTTTTTGTGGTATAGTTCTTTTGTTTTCCTTTCTGGGATTTTAAAATCAAAGATTGAGGAGCCAAATCTTTCTTTTTCTCTATCCTCTCGAGTGGTTTTTTTTTTTTTGTTTTTTGGGTTTTGAAGTTTCTCTCTGTTTGTAATGGCTTGAACTTTAATGGGTTCTGGTTATTTTACATCATTAGTACCCAATTTCCAACTTTCATGGACCAACCAGGCGCCATATAAATCCTCAAGCCACCTTTTGGTTGTGGCTTGCGTTAATTGGTGTAATGGTACTTGCTTTATTCAAACGTTTTGAGCTTTGTACGGTTGGTTCCTTCTCTGTTAACCTCGGCGTCCTCTCTATCTCTCTCTCTCTCCTTTTCCTTCTTTGATATGTGAAAATGAGTCCCTAATAGGATTTACTTGATGGTGTGTTATGTCTACTTTTAATATTTTCTCTAAACGATACCAGTATCTTTTCAATGATTGGTTGTGGTGGTTCTGTATAAATGGCCTTTATTCTCTGATTGGCTGCTTTAATTCTTTTAGTTGTTTTCATTCTCTTTTTCTGTGTATATTTTTTTCCCCATTTCAGCGGTCAACATGAGCTTCTCGAATGACATGGATGATGAATATGAGAAATTCATCCGAAGGATGAATCCACCAAGGTATGTAGCCTCATCTTTTTCATTGGCCCTGCTATGCAACTTTAATTGTTTGTTACACCCATCTTCAGTTATAGACCTCTTTCTATTACTTCTTGTCAGGGTTGTAATTGATAATAATTCTTGCAAGAATGCTACAGTGATAAGGGTATGTGTTTTGCCTTTTTGTTTATCAACTTTTGATTAAGAGTTTTTATATTGTTGTATTCATTATGTAAGTGAAAATAATTTTGGTACTTGTTCATTTTTATGATATAGGTTGATAGTGCAAACGAACATGGAATACTTCTCGAAGTTGTTCAAATACTTACTGACCTTAATCTTATCATAACAAAAGCTTACATATCTTCTGATGGATGTTGGTTCATGGATGGTAAGATTCGTGTCAAATTCTTTAATGGGGATTCGTCTTTTTCGTTAAAAAAATTGATTGTGATTGGTTCTGGAATCAGTTTTTAATGTCACCGATCAAGATGGAAACAAGGTTACAGATGAAGGGGTTTTGGACTACATACAAAAGGTGAGCCGGGTTTGATTTCCTTTCCTGCAGTTTTGCTCTATCTTGGTGTTATACTTACCCGAGTTTTGTTCAATTTCAGTCACTTGGGCCGGAATCTTGCTTTATATCTTCTGTGAGATCGGTTGGTGTAACGCCATCCATGGATCACACTGCAATTGAGCTTACTGGAAGTGATAGGCCAGGACTACTTTCAGAAGTAAGCGCGGTGCTCACTCATCTTAAATGCAATGTAGTGAGTGCTGAAGTCTGGACACACAACACAAGGGCTGCGGCCGTTATGCATGTGACAGATGAGGAAACAGGTTCGGCAATCAGTGACCCGGATAGGTTATCTAGGATTAAGGAATTACTATGCAATGTCCTCAAAGGCAGCAACAAGTCCAGGGGAGCTAAGACTGTTGTCTCACATGGAGTCACTCACACTGATAGAAGGCTTCACCAAATGATGTTTGCTGATAGGGACTATGAGCGATCAGATGAGGATGTCTTGGATGAAAAGCAAAGACCAAGTGTTAGTGTTGTTAATTGGTATGATAAAGATTATTCGGTTGTTACTATACGGAGCAAAGATAGACCAAAACTTCTATTCGATACGGTTTGCACTTTGACTGATATGAAGTATGTAGTTTTTCACGCAAATATTGATGCTGAGGGGCCAGAATGTTATCAGGTATGCTGTTTCTTACTCTTTTAATGCATTTATATGCTTTTGTTTAGATGGTCTTGTCATGAGTCTTTTGGCTGATTACTTTATGGATGCATTTATAGGAATATTTCATTAGGCACGTTGATGGGTCTCCCGTGAAATCAGATGCAGAGAGACAAAGAGTCATGCAATGTCTTGAAGCAGCCATTGAGAGAAGAGTATCAGAGGTATGTTCACTAAAGTATGTTTGCACGTTTGAGTCTTGGCTTCTGATATGTTCTGAAAATTGCCAGTTGGAAAACTGCTCTACAAAACTTTGCGTTTGAGATTGAGAGTATAGATCGATACTTGTTCAACTTTTTTTCCCAACTTCCAGTTTGTAACGTTCTTTGGAAACATATGTTGGTTTTGTTGCTGCAATCTTTCAAGACATTGAAGAGATCTGTAACAAGATATCAGTAATCTTATGTTTAGGTTACATAAAAAAACTTTTTATATTGAGACCATAGTTGTAGGCCCTATTTCATCTAGGAAGCTACATTACTCCTAGGCCATTCCCTTTGTCTCATCAACTTTTGTTCTGTGGATTTATTTGTTTAACTTATGACTTTACCTTCATTAGAAGCATCCGCAGGTGGTCCAGCTCATTTAAAGAATTCTTCTTTGTCCAAAAAATATCTCATACAGAACAGCTGAAAAAGAAAAGCTTAGTGGACAGCTAGTGTCGTTACCTTTGTTCTGATAAAGCCAATGTGATTCTTTATCTTAATATTTTTGTTTGTTTTCTATTCAGGGTTTGAAGCTAGAACTCTGTACAACCGACAGAGTCGGGCTGCTGTCCGATGTAACTCGAATCTTTCGCGAAAATAGCCTTACCGTAACCCGAGCAGAAGTGACAACTAAAGGAGGCAAAGCCATGAATACATTCTATGTTGGTGATGCATCAGGGTATCCTGTTGATTCTAAGACCATAGATTCCATCCGACAAGCTATTGGACAAACTATACTGAAAGTGAAAGGCAACCCTGAAGAATTAAAGTCTGGCTCTCAAGAATCTCCCACCAGGTTCCTCTTTGGTGGTCTCTTCAAGTCTAGATCTTTCGTTAATTTCGGTTTGGATAGGTCCTATTCTTGAAAAAGAAAAGAAAAAAGAAGCTGATCATAGCTAGCTCCCCTTGTACATAACAACCCCTTAGATTTGCACAACTCAATCAAAAATCTAGACCAGTTTAGTTGATTTGAGACTTTAGGAACACGGCCATTTCTTAGCAAGGAAAACATAATTAAAGGTTGCTTGTAAATCTCCCTCATTAGCTTCTCTGCTTTTAAGCCCTTTATTTGTTAATGACTCCAACCATGACGTTGTAGTCATTACGCAAAGAAGGAAAAAGATTTGAGTTGTATAGTGACCATGAAACAATCAGTTTCATTCCTTGTATAAAAATTTTATGCCTCCATTAATGTTATTCTTGTGTTTGTTTGTTTTTTTTTTCGCTGTATAAATGCTTGTGTTCACATGTTATGACATTGTTTATTTTTTGGGTGGTAGAATCAAGGCAGGGATTTATGTTCGACTCAATAATAGATTGGGGCCTATTTATTTGAATTAAGGTTTTGAACATTGAAAATGGTTCGTCATATATGTATGCTTAGGTGCAAGCAACAATACTATGCTTAAGTGAGAAAGTTGGCGTTGAAATTAATTCTTTATGGTTGGGTGAAGCTACCAACAATGACCAACTTGTCCTCATGTTGACTGGTCCAACGGGTGGCGGCTTGTAGTCTTTATCATATCACTTTTCTAATACTAGCTAGATCTAGATATGTCATTTCTTTTCTTAACAAATCAAATAAGTTAACAACTAGTGTCAGATTTACGTGATTTGTAACTAGTAAGTTGTTTTATAGAATTTGGTGTAAGAAAGTTATAACAAGAAATTGGTGTTTGACTGTTTGTATATGGAAGATGTAACGTTAATCTATGTTTATAATTTTTTTTTTCTATGAATACTTGTATGCTGACTTGTGACTTGTGACATAATATCGTTCTTGGATGTAGACAGGCACTTTCAGGTATACTGGTTTGGTTGTTTCGTGAAAAATCCCATCCATTTATACAAAGTACTTGTGCTCCACACTTTGTGACCAATATCTTATTCTTCTGGATTGAATCCCGTCTAGAAGATTTAATATGGATTGAATTAGTCCAAAAATTATTTTTCTTTCCAACTTTGTTATAATATGGTGTATAAAAGAATCTCGATGGTGTGAAATGTGAATCTGTAAAGTTGTTCTTGCTTTCGGGAACTTTTTGATTGGTTAAATTCACCCAATGTTTTTCTGGTTTTCACCATTTGAAATGGTCCATTAAGACTATTTTGGTCCAATCCTGGGCAATTTGAACATTCCTTTGCTTTTGACCGCATTCTGAAAGGTGGGTTAAAGCTCTACAAAGCACAAGAAAGGCCAGCAATCCCAAACATATATGGACAGAAAAAGGTTGGAGAAAATGGGTCTTCTTTTTTGAATTTTGTAGCGCACAGTTATAATTCAATTTCCATTCATGATAAATACATCCATGTCACCGCGTGTATTATTGGCACTATCATCATTGGTTGGCATGGAATAGTCATCTGGGATGCTGCCACTTGGCTTTGTATTTGTTTTGTCCACGTGGCGCCATTTCAAGAAGAAATTAATATTCGGAAATAAGTTAATCCATAAAGAAGCCAGTTAATTGGAAAATTATCGATAATCAAGGAATGGCTGTCTATCGACTCTCGTCATCTTCTTCTTTAATCTTTGATCATGTAATGAAGTGCTTTTGAGGCACTAACTTTTTCTTGGTCATTTTTGTATGGTATTTAAAATTAAAATTTCTT
The DNA here is from genome assembly GCA_002914805.1 of Parasponia andersonii. NCBI lineage: Eukaryota > Viridiplantae > Streptophyta > Magnoliopsida > Rosales > Cannabaceae > Trema > Trema andersonii. The sequence goes on along the minus strand of JXTB01000003.1, from coordinate 1,822,431 downwards.
TCGTATAGGTGACGCTTGCGTTCCCCCTTTTTTTTTTTTTTTCCCCAAACAAACCTTTCTATGATGGTAATAATCTATTAACACGATATCTGATTCATAGCTCAGACTAGGATTTTCTCTCTTTTTAGAGATTTGACGAAATTGGAGATCCAATCCACAAGCAGGAGAGACTTAATTGAGGTCACTAATATACATATATATATATATATATATATTTTGTTCAACTTTTAAGTGACGTGAGTACGAGCATAATTGGTGTATACTAATAGAATATAGAACAATAGGGTGATATTTATAAGCATTTTTGGTAAAAATTGCATTATTCTTAAACTTAAAACTCAACCAAGAATGCTTGAATAACATGTACTAAAATCAAGCCAAAAAAAGAACAATATGTAACGATGTATTTCACCTTTAATTTACTTCAGTATTCTTAGAAGTAATTCATGGTTCTAATCTAAAACAACAATTTTTCTAACCACACTAGTAGACTTCGACAATTATGGTTAAAGGAGGATGAGAAGTGATATGTTTATATATAAGTAGAAAAGAGACAAGCCCCAGTCAAAAAGATCTCATAGCCTATGAGCTCCTTATTTGTAGGTGACAAAATACGCTTTGGTTTTATTGGGCCGAAAAAAGCCTAAGCCCTAAGATCCATCAACATGGACTGTTGATATATCAAGTTGTAAGATATTGTATTGCAGAAAGACATCGTTTGATGTGGTGTCCTACTTTGCTAACCAACTTTAGCTACTACTTTTTTATTTTTATTTTTATTTTTTTAAAATGATTATCAGAAATTTTATCGAACTTGCTACTACTCCATGCAAATTTTCACAAGTCTCTTTACATGTTGTTATAAATACATGAACTTCTACAATATCATCTTTGATTCTTATACATATACATGCGTCTTGTGGACAAGAAATAACAAGACACACAGAAGCTCACAGTACTTACACAGCACAACAGTGTAATTTCTTTTGTTATGCTTATGCTTAGAGTAGTCAAAAGCCAATCTGTAACATGTCGAGCGTTGTGTGCGCGCGCTTGTCTCACAATATCAAAAAAAAAAATTGAAATAAAACTTTAAATAATAGCAGCTCATAAGTTGGCATGGTAATCATTTTAGAATGATGACCATCCATATCCGAATAGAATGAAACTTACCCTGTTACTAAAATGGTTACCCCGGTAGTTTTTTACTATTTTACATACAAAGCAATGGCCATGATTTTTCTGCCAAGCCTAGAAAATTGAAATACATGTACATATAAAGATGAGAATAGATAATATTATACTGATTTCACACCACCCAATATTTTAAATTTTAATGGGGATTTAAGAGTATTTAAATGGTAATTAAAGAACCATGTGCCATTCTGAACTTGCTGTCACTGAAAACTTTGGCATTCTTTAATGTGTGCCTTGATTCCCCCCTCACATGGAAGAAAATGGGCAATGCAAGTTTCTTGTGTCAACCAAATACCATATAGAGAAGCCTGAGGATCACATGAATAGGTCACTATCAGCTATTTAAATTGAATATTTAATTGAATCTATGTTTAAAAGTAACTCCAGAACAAACTATCCATATGATGTGCCATTTGTTCCCAAGCCAGAACATGGGGTCCATATTGGTACAGTTCGCAAGGGAGCTGTTCTAATTCTTCGTCTCCATCATCGTCGTCTTCTTCCTCTTCATTGAGTTCATTCTATCATAGTAAAGATCCTATTCCATTGCTTTCTCCTCTAGTGTTGCCTTCTCTGCTGGAATCTGCCTGCATTCAACAAGAAAATGCTACAAAATCGCATTGAGTATTCAGAAGGCTTATAGTTTCTATGATGATTATGTATGTTGTTGTTTATCTATCTCTGCTTCCTAAGGTCTTTGGCTATGTAAATTGAATATACATGTTTTTCTCTGTTTGCCAGTGCTAGATTTCCATGGTACAAGGTTGATTTTCTTGGTTCTAAGACCCAATCCTAGTCCCTTTTTTCCTCGATAACTTTTTGGCTGTTTATTTTGTGAGAAAAAAAATTGACTTTTTTCTTTTGCCACGATCTTGTAGAGCAACTTGTGGATTAGTAGGAAAACTATTAGTTATGGCAAAAATGAGAAATTTTACACAACTTGGATAAACATGGCAAGATATTACTAAATTGCTTGTTTTTTCCTGCTTGCTCGGATCTCAGGCTTTGTTGCTGTTGAGGCTGAATGTCACAAAACCATGACAACTAATCCGTGTTTTTATGACTATTTATAAAAGGTAGGCCTGTACATTGGTTGGGTTGGCCGAGTTAGGATAAAATATTAGACCGGACCGAATTAGTCGAGCAATGAGAACTTTGGGCTGAGTTAAAAATGAAAACCCACTAAACCGCATCTTTTGCTCATTGTGCGAGCTAGGTTGGGTTGGGTCGGCCAGTTCGGGTTTGAGTTTTTCAATGAACTTATTTATAATATTATAATCACCAATTTTCTATTTCTATATACTTATCTACATCCTTTGATTAACGAATTCTAATTTATATAAATATTATTAAATATTATTAGTACTCGATAATCTACTTGATAAAAACTTTAAAGTACCAAAGTAATAAAAGATAAAATCACTTCTACTCATTATTCAACCACTTTAGTTAAATTATAATCATCTAAACATTATAACAAACTTAGATTAATATAGTTATCTAAAGTTTAACGAAAAAAAATACTAAAATTTAATACATTCATCCAAAGTTTGAAAATAGTAATAACATTCCTAAAAAAAATACTAATAACAATAAAAAGGAAATTAAATGCAAAAATAAATCTTCCAAAGAGTTCAATTTCTTCTCATCCATTCCCAATGCGAATTTGCATATAGTACAGAGAGCAACATTAGCGAAGAAGCATAACAATAAAACTCTGTAAATAATTATTTGAACTTTTTGTAACAAAAAGGGGAAAAAAAAACAGACCAAGATAAATCAATCCACTATCATAGGTTTTGAAGCTGAAGCATCCTCTTTGCATATTCCAACATAACCTAAATGCAAAAACAACAAATGATACATATTAAATTAGTAATACAAAATTCGTTCAAACGAAAAATAGAGAAAAAAAAAAAGACTTCAGATATGTTATGTTATATGATTCAATATTCTCATAAGCTTCCACTTCATCCAAAACTTCTCTGAGCTGAATTCCCTCAGGACTTGATCTCAACCAGTTTTTAGTGCATACTAAAGCTTCAACCATTTTAAGACTCAAAAAACTCCTAAATGGGTCTAAAATCCTACCCCCGGTGCTAAAGACAGATTCAGAAGCCACAATTGAAACTGGAACAACAAGGACATCTCTAGCAACCAATGCTAAGTCCTTGTACTTCATGGAGTTTTATTTCCACCGACTCAAAATATCAAATGAAGAAGACATCGGGTTTACAATATCATCAGCCAAATACCTATCAACATCATTAATCTTCTCAATACCAAAATTTTCTTGCTGCTGTTTCAGAAATTGGGATAATAGTTTTCTATTTTCAAGTGTTCGTTGAGCCTTTGGTGCTGGTGGTGTACTACTTTCACCCTTTTCAACTCCAACATTTTGAGCAGATTCACTTACATTATAAAAGGCATATAAGCGACGAAGGGTTTGCTCTATTTTAAGGATTAACTTTGTAGCAGTTTCAGAATCATAAATACATGCAAAACAATATTTCATATACTACAGTTTAAACCTAGGATCAAGGACAACTGCAATAAACAACAAACAATTAATGTTCTCCATATTACCACAATATTTATCATACTTTTTCTTCATACTAGCAGCCATAGTTGACAACAGACTATCCTCACTTGAGGCCAAGTCTATAAGCTGACTTTAAATTTCACATATCTCTTGATAATAGGTGTTAGAAATGACATGTAATGAGGCACTAAACTTAAAAGTTACTTCATTGAAAATACGCAAAAATTGGACAAAGACCATCGCATTATCCCAATCTTCACTACAAGGTGGTCCTAACTTCTTTTTTCCACCTTCCTTCTCACGGAAATAACTCAAGTACTTGTCAACATCTTCTTCATATCTCTCAAAGGCCTTTTGAAACCGAACAACCACTTCTTACATCATATAGGTTGAGTTCCACCTTATAGGCACATCTAAGGCCAACAAACCCTGACAATCTAACTTTTCCTTTTCAACACAAGCATTGAATTTCAGTATTCTTGCCGGAGATGAATGGATGTATCTTACGGCATTTCGAATTGCAGAAATAGATTTGTTCATGTCTTTCAATCCCTCATTTATAATCAAATTTATTATATGAGCACAACATCTTAGGTGCATAAACTTACCATCAAGGACTGTCCCTTTCCACGCATTCATCCTTCTCTTTACAGTAGCTACAGCCACATCATTAGATGAAGCATTGTCTACCATCACAGTAAAAACTCTTTCAACTCCCCAACCATACAAACAAGTTTCAATAACCTTACCAATTGTGTCCCCCTTATGGTTTGAAATTTAGCAAAAGTTCAAAATTCTTTTCTGTAAGCACCAATCAGCATCAATGTAATGTGCAGTAAGGCACATATAATTGATTTGCTACAGAGATGTCTAACAATAAATTGTTAGAAACACTCTTTGACCAGCCTTGGTTAACTCTTTAAGTTTCACCCTCTCATCTAAATATAATTGGTAAACATCTCTTGCTATTGTCATTCTAGAAGTGGGAACAAACCTAGGTTACCAGACTTGAACAAATTGTCTAAAACCTTTAACCTCAACAAATCTAAAAGGGAGCTCATCAAGCACCACCATTTTCCACCATAATTTTTACCAAGACTTTCCTATAATCCTCCTTATTAAATGTGATAGCTGTTAAACTACTACCACCTCCATTTTTGCTTTTTATCCGAAATTCTATAAAGGTAGTTCTTACATTGGCTATTCAAATGTACCCATCAACTAACCCTCCTAGTATCACAAGCATATTCTTTTCCACAACAATTGCAAGTACAACTAGGATCTTTTTTGGGTGATTTAAGCTCAGTTGGAGCTTTCTCAGTGTTGATAACAGGTGGTTCAAATATTGATTTAGTGGGGGGAGGGTTGTTGACTTCATCTAAATGGCTAAGTGTGGTTGTGGGTGTAAGAAACTTCTCCATTATCCCTAAACAACCATAAACAACAAAAACAGAGACAAGAAACCACTCAAATAATATTCCTAGCAAGAAAAATAGGGCAAAATAATCAAACTGATATAATATCATAGAATGATTTTATTGACTACTAGAATCACATTCACCCACAAACAAAAATTATAACATGGAATACTATAATTAAAAAAAAGATTCACCAAAAAAAGAAATTTTTTTTTGAAACAACCAAGCAAAGATTTTTAACATAAATAGAATTAGAAAAATACTACACTAATTCTCCATTATATTATCCCTAAACTGATCAGAAATAAAGGAAAAAAAAACAGAAAAAGAACTCAAATAATGTCCACATCAAGAAAATATAAAATAAATTCAAAGCATACAATATACTATCAATCTATCAGAGTAATACAATCAAATATAGAAAATAAATATAGTTAAACATAGAAAACAAACATTAGCAAACATATTACACCAATTTTCATAAACCATTTTGTTTTTTAAATCAGTCCTATACACCATTTTTTTAAAATCAAACACTTTAACAGAAAAAAAGCACATATATAGATATAATATAAATATAACAATCAGATTGAGATAAGAGTAAAGAGAATACTTTTTTTTTTTTTTTCAAAAAAAAGAGCTAAAGATATCATCCACCTGCAAGTCCAACAAGCAACAAGCTACCAATTATCAACGACTTAGTCTTCTATATAAGAACACACCATTAGAGGAGAAAAAAATTAGAAACCATTAAGAACCAATTTGCGTATACGTAAACAAAGAACATAATGAAATATAAGAAATAAATAAAATAAGATCTAAAACGAAAAAAACAAGAAAAAAAATTAATGGAATATAAATGGAAAAATGCTCACAATTAATTCATCAATCAAAACTAAAAAAAATGTAACATAACCAACACCAGAACAAAAACATCATATCAGTATTCAACTTTCATATCAAATAAAGCAAACAAAGAGGAAAAAAGATACCAAGAAAGCCATATCTGTAGGTGCACACTAGAAACAACAATACCAAGCCACCAACTCAATTTCTATATCAAATAAAGCTAACAAAGAGGGAAAAAAGTACAAAAAAAAAACCATACCTATTGGTCCACGCCAGAAACAACAATACCAAGTCACCAACCAACTAGCAAATCAACAATTTCAAGGATTTGGGCCAATGCACATTTTGGTTGGTGAGCTTCTGGCCCTTAGCTAGTCTTATGAAGAGAAAATTAGGCCTTGTTCGAGTGATTTTAAAAAATAGTTGGAAAAATACGGTGAGCTCAGTTTAAAATATCATTTTTCAAATAGTAATTAGTAACCGGTAGCCAATTTTCTGGTAACTAGTAATCAAATGTCTTTATAACTAATATATAACTGGTAACTGATAACCAGTTTTCAGACACTATTAACTATTTTTAAAATACTATGTTTCTAAAAATATTTTTAAAAGTGGTATTTTTCTTAAAAAAAATGGTAGAAAAAAAAATCTTACCCACTGCATTTTTGTAGTTTTTTGTTTTTGTTTTTATAAGTAGAAGTATTAGAAACCCCCTTAAGAATCAGGTCCAGCCCAAAATGCTATTTTTCAGACTCTAATTTGTGCTTGGTCTTCATATAAAATTCAAAGCCCAACGAGGCCAAATTTTTCAAAAAATCCTGGATTGATTTATAAAAATATCACTTTTTAAACTTTTTTCCAAAAATAATACTTATAGTAAATATTAGAAAAATATCATTTATTCTTAAAAATTATTTTTCAATAGTACTCGAGGTAACCAATTAGGTTACTTGAGGTAACAAATCTAGTTACTTGAGATAATTAGTCAAGCTACCTTAGTCTCAATTTACTTGACCAATTAGCTCAAGTATGTCATTAATTAATAAAAATTCGTATTTTTCTAAATAATTTTAATAATAGTATTTTTCTAATTCCAATCTTGGATTTTAATAATAGTTTCAAAATCAGGGATATTTCAATTTTTTTAAAAAAATTATCATAAAAAATCAAATTTCCTTTTTATTGTTTGGAAAAAGTACATAAATACATGAAATGTATATATGACTAAAAATTATATTTAAAATTTAGTATATATTTCAAAATATATACAATAAATATGTATTTATATTGTAAATGTACACCGTAAGTACAAATTTACATATAAATATCTTTCACACATATTTTATATATGAAATGTATACCTTAAAAATCGGCACTTATGAAATGAAATAAAAAAAGTATTTATAAAATATAAGGCACAAAAACAAGTGCTAGGTATAAATTGTTCTTTATGTTTTTAAACTAAAGTAATTATAACAAATGTCTATCCTAAAATTCATTAAAATAGATTTCCTTTTTGGTTTTATAGATAAATCATCATTTATATAAGTTTTTATAGTAAGTTGTGAGTATGCCCCATTTGTTAAGTTTCTGTTTTTGGTGAACAGATTTTAAAAGTTGTTGTGTAATTAATATTTCAAGCAAAGTTAAAAAGCAAGGTAAATGTTGTTTTTTAAAATTGATTCTGCTGCTATAATATATGTTGTCTAAAATATCATTTTACAGTACACATTGTTGACAGAGATTTTGTCAACAATGAATTTAGAAAATTGTAAGATATGGTTTGTGTGTGTAAAGTGTTAATAAATCAAAGCTAGTAAAGAGAGAAGAATTTTTATAGTGGTTCAGTCCTAAAAAAGATGAGCCTATGTCAATTGTTTTTCACTATTTTCTGGAGAATTACAAGAGTTTCATTAAGTTTCAAAGTGAGAGTCGAGAGTACAGAGTGTGTCTAGGACGAAGAAGTAAAAGTAAAAGTCCCAAAGTTCTCTTCGAAAAGAAGATCCCTCACAGCAATATTGAACTCCCCTTATATAGGTGAGGGTAGCCCAATATTTCCCAGTTATAAAAACGGGTAAATATGTAATCAGAAAATACAATTTGAGTAACAATATAACTGGGTAATAACTTAAATGGAACGATTGGTCAATCTTCAAGGAAAAACTTTGTTTCTCTTTCTTTGTAGATTACCCGTTTGATGAAGTTTGATCTAGTTTCCTTTTCATTCTGGTCGCACTTAACTCATTCGGAGGAGGTCGCACTTAACTTACTCGAAGGAGGTTACACTTAACTCATTCGGAAGAGGTCGCTCTTTGATCAAGAAAAGTCTCATGTGACCTGACACATCCACTTGGTCGCTAACTTCCCCTTTTTGGCATTGACCAACATATAGATTTTTAGACCACACAACAATTGCCCCCCCAGCTCCATTAGTTCTTTAGGACAAAATGGAGCTTCCTTCTCTAATAAGTACGAGCTTAAAAAATGCGACATCATGACATAATCTTGAGATCTTCGAAGAGTCGCCAGTTTTCAAATCCTATCTTTTCAGAACCACGCGTACCTTTTCCTGACAGACGCAACCACGTGTTACCTTTTCTCAGGAGAATAGCAAAACTCGAGGAGACTTTTCTATTTTTTAGCAGACACGATGATAGCGATGACGCCAGCTGTTGTCTTCAATCGAGACATTTCAAATTTTGAAAAGATACTCATTTAATTTCAGAAAATTAACTCCCGCGTGAACTTTAGCCCTTAGATCTAAAAATTAAATGCTTTGATCTACGACTATAATTTGATGATGCTTGAGATATATATATGGAAAATCCATTTGCCTCTTTTTCAAAACTCGAACTCTATCATCTCCTGTTTCTCTCACTTCTGAAATCCGAAGCATCCATAAGGCAAATCTTCCCGGTGTCCTTTTCTGTTATGCAGCTCGCACAAATTCATCATCTTCTTCGACGAAGTCATCACCGCAATCCTTCAAACGACATCTCGGTTCTTCAGTCTTTAAAAAAAGGTTAGTATACACACACACACACACACACACACTCTCTCTCTCTCTCTCTCTTATTGTTCTTTGATTTTTCAGAAAAACCCTCATTTACAAAGCTTATTTCTAGAAATAGACAAATCGTAGAACCTAAATGTTCTGAACATAAAACTATCCCCACATTTCGATGGACTGAAAAATAGGAATTTTTCAAAATCTCTCCTTTAATTTATAGAATAAATTATTTTTAGATGATTGATAGACGAACCCATAGGAGAAATTTAGGATCTGAAACCTTGATGTTTTGAAAACCATGATCAATTGAGTGACAAATTACCGAAGAGTTGCTCGAATAGTTTTTTATAGATCGATTAGAAAAAAATTCGATGAACAGCTTGTCAATGTAATCCTAGGATTTATGACCCCAAACTGCTCGCATATAGCAAAGATCCCTAATACTCGTATAGGACTAAATCCATCCCATATTTCTTCTTTCAGATATCTAGTAGTGAGGAATTTAGGGAGGGGAATGCATTCTCCATAGAATCATCCAATACAAGTATTAGCTCTATAAATCTCGAAGATTATCTTGAGCCAGAACTTGAAGTAGAAATAACCGGGGCCAGGCAAAGTAGTCCTCGCATAGGTGACCTCCCTCAAGACCAGTGGCCTCGACATATCAGGGATGCCCATGCATTTGCAACGGATTATCACTATGTAGAGGGAGATTGGTCATGTACCAATATAAAGATGATCTGTACAACGAACAAGCTCAGAAAGATCATATGTAACTACAAAATCAACGTTCCTCTTTGCCTTCCCACAGAGTTCAATCGACCACACACACCTCCTCACAGAATTATCTCATTCTCAGAAGTAGTTCTCAAATGTGGTGTCCACCTCCCACTTCATCCATACATAAAATCAATCGTCGACTATTATGGAGTTATCCCTTTTCAACTAATCCCAAATATATATAGATACATGGTAAGTCTGTATATATTATACCATAAATTAGGTTTAGAACCTTTCACTCTTGAAGAGTTTGCTTGGTTCTACCAAGTGAAATCTAACCCATCAGACTTCGGCTTCTTTTATGCAAGCAAGTGGTCGAATCAAGTAATAAAAACTATCCACGGAGTCCACAACAATATGGAAAAATTGAAAAATCCATTTTCCACTTTGACTACGCAGATAGTGGCTTCTTTCAAAACCCTGGTAGATAACTTTCAGCTTATTGCTTTCTCTATATAAATATATTATTTTGATTATATTCTATGTCATCGCAGATAATAGGGAACGACCAGGACTCTCTAAAGAGCATCTGAAAGGATGTATAAAATAAATAACCTTCTGACTGAAAAATTTGGTTAAAAGAGGCTTGGGACAATCAAGAACTTAGTTGCTTGTGGACTGCTTCCAAGGGGAGCTGCTTTTCTAGATTCTGCCAACCGTCCAATCAAACCTTCGAGCTCGAAGAAGAAGCAGAGGAAACAGAAGAAAAAGGGTCCCTCATCTTCCAAACCCAGGAAAAGAAAAGTACTTGCCACTCCTACTGTCTCGGAACCATCGTCTTCAAAAGCTGCATCACCACCAATTTCTTAGTAGCAAGAAGGTAGTTATTTTTTTTCTTTTTGTCGCATTATACACCTCGCATGCTAACCAATCATATTTGTATAGAAATGGCAATTGGCAGCAGACTGCGAGTACCACCTTCAATTCTGGGGTCAATGGCAAAGTCTAAGATACCAGACAGCACACCCTCTTTCTTGAGAAAGGGAAAGAGAAGGTTGACACTTCAAAGAAACGAAAAGTTGCATTCGAAGATATCCCAACAAGCTCGTCTCCTCCTCAGCCTTCAAAAACTGCGAGCCAGACCGAGCCATCCAAGGAGACAGCCACCTTTTCAGAGGGACCAAGCCAGGCTGAACTTTTTGCACTCTTCCACCAACTGCCAGAAAAAGTGGGCATGAGCGCGGCCTTTATTGGCCGTTTTACTTCTCAGGATGATTGGGAGAGGATAAAGTGATGATTAGCCAAGGTCACCTTCAGTTCTGCAATGAGGATGTTGGCAAACGTAAGCATCTTCTATCTTCACTCTTCAACACAATTTTCTTGTACTGATGTGTATTATATTTTCAGACTGCTGTAGCTGCTATTTTGATGCATGACCTAGTCCTTAAATGCATGGAGAAGGCCGAAAAATCAAAGAAATAACCCAAGCATTCGAGGACTCGGAGAAGGCTCGCGAAGAAAAGAGAAAATCCTTCGAGTTGGAGAATCAGCAGCTGTGCAAGTGTCTGTCCAAGGAAAAGCTTGAAAAGGAGAAACTCGAGGAAAAAATTAAAGAACTTGAGAAGACTATCTCCGAGCATCCGGATGTTCTGAAAGAGGTGACAACAGGGGGCTCATAAGGCTATAGAAGAATTCAAGGCCACTGAAGGCAAGGAGCTCGAAGAAAAAGCTAGTGATATTGCCTCGTCGACCATAATATATATTATCTTCTGCGAGCATCCGAATTCGACTTTTCCATCATTATTAAAGATGTGGTCGAGCTTGTCCAGAGTTAGAAGGAAGTCGAAACTGCCAAAACTAAAGACAGTGGAGCGAATCCATCTGCATAGATTTTATTATTTTTTCAAAAGTTTCAGAATAATGCGGGCTTGGTCCCTTTTTTTTTGTAATACTTTGCTTGCATACAAGTGCGAACTTTTATCAATGAATGTTTTCTTGTCAAATGTTTATTCCTGCAAAATAATTAAAATACTGCATTGTAATATAAAAATGCATAATTTAACCAAGTAGTTAATCACTGAGTGACTGATCGGTATGCTATTGTGATTCGAATCTAACTAACTTAAAATGAGTTTTAAGTATTAGGATAGGTTAGGTTGCTTAAGAAAACAACAAGTATGAGTGATGCGAACTCAATAATATTTTTCAAAAGTTCCATAGTAAAATATAATATAGTAATATATCACATCGAATAATGAACGTTTTGCTTAGTTACTTTGTTGTTCAAGGAGGGAAATTGTGTAATACGACATGCTATGGCATGAAGCAAGGAGAAAATCCTAAGATTAAGAAATTTTAGAAATTCGGCGATCTAAAATTTGGCGATCTAAAATTCCAACTCCTCTAAATGGATGTTTGCATAGTCCCTTAGGAAGCAAGTAGGAGATAACATTCTGATCCTATTACTCCCGAGTTTTATAGTGTTCGAAGATTGCCATAAAACTATAAAAGATGAACCAAATAAAATTGAATAATCGAAGAAAAGACATCTTTATTGATAAATGACGACGAATGAGGAAGAAGACATCTTTATTGATGAATGCGACAAATGACGAATACAAGATGCCCTCTAGGTCATTGAAAATGCATAAAGATATACATGAAGATTTACTGATAATAGTGACGAAGTTGTTCTGCATTCCAAGCATACTCGATTTTTTGTCCATTAGTGCGAGCTAACTTATATGTCCCAGGTTGAATAACGACATCAATAACATATGGTCCCTCCTAAGTGGGTCCAAATATACCAGCACTGGGCTCTTTATTATTAGGTAGGACTTGTTGAAGAACAAGATCACCAACTTCAAATCCCCTGCTTCTAACTTTAGAGTTACAATATCGAGCAGTGTGCTGTTGATATGATGCGATCCGAAGCTGAGACTGCTTGCGCCTTTCTTCTAAAAGATCGAGCTCAATCCTCATTAGCATGTTATTCTGATCTTGCTCATAGGTAGATCATCGTAGAGAACTCACACTAATTTCTACTGGTACCATTGCTTCGTATCCATAAGCTAAAGAGAATGGACTCTCTCCCGTAGTGGTTCATTGAGTGGTGCAATAAGCCCATAATACTTCAGAGAGTACTTTTGGCCAAGCTCTTTTGTGTTCTTCCAGCTTTGTTTTTAGGTTCTATTTAAGTATCTTGTTTATGGCCTCGACCTGTCCATTGTCTTGTGGATGAACAACTACGGAGAAGCTCTTCTTGATGCCTAAGTTGTCGCAGAAGTTACGGAACTCATCGCATTCAAATTATTTTCTATTATCAGAAATTATAGTATGTGGTATACCATAACAGTAGATTATAGATTTGTAAATAAAATATATCATCTTCTTTGCAGAAATGGTACTCAAAGCTTCAACTTTTGTCCACTTAGTGAAATAATCGACTGTAACTACTGCATACTTTAATCCACCTCATGCCAATGGAAGTATTCCGATAAGATCAATTCCCCAAACTGCAAATGGCCATGGACTAGTCATTGGATTTAGAGGAATATGTGGCATTCTAGGAACAGTCGCAAATCGTTGGCATTTGTCACACCTCCTAGAAAATTCCATTGTATCTTTCTTCATAATTGGCCAAAAATACCCTTGTTTGAGAACCTTATCCGCAAGTGCATGTCCCCCTGAATGGTTTCCGCATATTCCTTCGCGAATTTTCCTTATAATGTAATGTGTTTTTTCTTCATCAACACATAATAATAACGGTGAACTAAAACTTCTTTGATAAAGCTTCCCATCATAGATGATATAGTGAGCTGCCTTCATTTTCAGCCGTTTTGCATTGTCTCTGCTTTCAGGGAGATCGCCATTTTGTAGATACTTCATTATAGGATCCATCCACGATGGTTTTTTGCCAATCGGCATGGTTATTTGGGGCTCTACTTCGATACTTGGTTTTGTAAGAAATTTGACAGGGACCACTTTTAGTAACTCGACATCTTTTATTGAGGCGAGCTTAGCTAGAGCATCCGCCCGAGTATTCTTAATGCGAGGAAGAAGTTGAATGTTATAAGCAGTAAATGTCAAGAACAGTCTTTGTACCTCCTGTAAGTAAGCCATCATTCTCTCTCCTCTTGCTTGATAATCGCCGACCACTTGACAAATGACCAGTTGGGAATCATTGTATACCTCAATCATTTAGGCCTTCATTTCTTATGCGAGCTTTAGCGGAGCTATCAGTGTTTCATATTCTGCCTCATTATTCGATGCTGGGAATTTGAAGCAAAGTGCACAATGAATATTATACCCTTAGAACTGATTAGTACTAAGCCGCACCGACTCCATTCTCGTTTGACAATCCATCGACGTAAAGTTTCCACAATCTTGATAAATCTATAGTAGGTTTTTCGATCACTTCTGTGGGAATATTAATGTTATATATGAGCTCTGCAATGAAATCTACTAGGACTTGACCTTTAACTGCAATTTGGGGTTGAAAATTGATATCGAACTGACTCAACTCAACAGCCCACTTAAGTAGTCGTCTTGAAACCTCAGGTTTTTGCAGAACCTGCTTTAATGAAAAATTCGTGAAAACTTTGATGGAGTGCACATGAAAATAAGGTCAAAGCTTCCTGGATGCGACGATGAGTGCTAATGCCAACTTCTCCATCTCTGGATATCTCGTTTTAGCATCAAGCAATCTTTTACTTATGTAATATACCGGTCATTGTATCTTTTTTTCTTCTCGAATTAACGCAGCACTTGTCGCATATTTGGAAACAGCGAGGTACAAGTATAACTCTTCCCCCAGGTTTGGCTTCGACAAGAGTGGAGGAGAACCTAAGTGTGCTTTTAATTCTTGAAACGCCTACTCGCATTCTTCCGTCCACTCGAACCTCTTCGAACTCTTCAATATTTCAAAGAATGGTTGGCACTTATCAGTTCACCGGGAAACGAATCGACTCAATGCAGTCATTTTTTCTACTAGGCTCTGCACGTCTTTGGGTTTGCAAGGGGATTGCATATTGATTAGTGCTTGTATCTTCTGGGGGTTAGCCTTAATTCCTCGCTGGTTGACCATGAACCCTAGGAATTTTCCAGATGCTACCCCGAATGCGCACTTCTGGGGGTTTAGCCTCATCTGATATTTTTGAAGAATTTTGAACATTTTATCAAGATGCTTGACGTGATCTTTAGCTTTCTTTGACTTTACCAACATGACATCAAAATATACTTCCATTGTCTTGCCAATTTGTTTTGCAAACATCATATTGACAAGAGGCTGATAAATCACTCCTGCGTTAATGAGTCAAAAGGACATCTTTTTGTAACAGTATAGTCCTCGGTCAGTGATGAACGAGGTATGCTCCTCATCTAGCTCGTATATAGGGATTTGATTGTATCCAGAATATGCGTCCATAAAGCTTAAGAATTCATGCCTCGACATCGTATCTACGAGTTGGTAGATTCTCGAAAGGGGAAAACTGTCCTTTGGGCATGCTTTGTTGAGATCGGTGAAATCGATACAAATTCTCCACTTCCCATTGGGTTTCTTTACTAAAACTGGGTTTGCAAGCCAGTTTGGGTAGAAAGATTCCCTGATGAATCCAATTTCGAGCAGTTTCTCTACCTCTTCTTTCAATGTGACGTAGCGTTCTGGATTCATGGCTCTTCTTTTTTGCCGTACAAGCTTCTTCGTTGTATCTATATTAAGGCAATGACACATGATATTCGGATCAATCCCCACCATATCCGAATGTTGCCATGCAAAGATATCTAAGTTTGATTTCAGAAAAGTAACCAATGAAGTTCGCACGGGTTCTTGAAGGTTTGTTCCGATTTTTAGAATCTTCGAAGACCTATCAATTAGCAAATCTTCCAAGTCTTCTATAGGTCCAGTCTTGACCTCTCCATTGATTTCTTGAGGGTCGAGGTCATCGATTGACGTTTCGCCTGATGCTTCGCTTGGCGCTTCTCTTAACGCTTCACCTTGTAGCTGGATCATCATTGTGCGAGGTGTCATATCTTTTGTTGTGAGCTTCATTGAATTATTATAATAAGTCCTCACATCATATTGGTTGCCTCGCACTTCGCCTACTCCATGTTGAGTTGGAAACTTCATAGCGAGGTGGTAGATTGAAGTAATTGCTCGAAGTTCCCTCAGTGTTGGTCTTCCTAGTACAACATTAAATGCAGAGGGACAATCCACAACTAAGAATTGGGTCATTGTCGTTGAAACCCTTGGATAAGTTTCAACGTTAACCATTAACTCAATCATACCCCTAGGCATTATGCTGTTACCAGTAAATCTATAAAGTGGAGTGACAACGGGCTTTAGGTCGCTTTCACTCAACCCCATCTTCTTGAAGGCATCATAATACAGGATGTCAATGGCACTTCCATTATCGACCAATACTCGCCATAACTGCGTGCTTTCACAGTTGATCTTTATGACCAACGCATCATTGTGCGGGTAATGGACCTCCCTTATATCCTACTCTGTGAAGGTAATATCCATATCCGGTACCCGTTGAAGCTTTCGTGGTCGCTGCTCAAGATGGATGACATTGGTCAAAGGTTGCTGTCGTGCTTCTCATGCGTACCTATCTTGCGCGCTCTTTGAATCTCCACCAACCTGTGGTCCTCTAAAAATAGTTCACACCTCACGTTGAATTTCTGGAGGTCGCTATCGATTTTCTTCTCACCTTTCATTGTTCTATTTAGTGTACTGCCGCAACCGCCCTTTTTTAATTAATCTTTCAATTTCATCTTTTAAGGCAAAGTAGTTATTAGTATCGTGTCCAATGTCATTGTGATACCGGCAAAACTTATTGGGATCATGCCTTGCTCTATCCCTTTTTATCGGTTCTGGTTGACGATATCACTCCTGCTAGTTTGTCACCGCATAGATATGATCTATGGGTGCGTTCAATTTAGTATAGTTGTTGAACCTCATGGGAGCTCTTGGAATCTCTTGCTTTTTCTATTTAGGCTGCTTCTCAGTCGATTGTTCATACTTCTTTTGTTTGACTTCTTGTTATTATTGTTATTGGTCGTGGTCACATCTTTAGCAGCATCTTTTCCTCCCTTTGTCATCTTATGAAGATTCTCACATAAAGATTCCACTCTCAGATGTCGACCAATTCTTCGATAGAAGTATTCAAGGGTTCTACATTCTCGCTCAAGCAACTTTTCCCAGAGTATAGTCTCTGCTCGCACCCCAGCCATCATTAGAGTTAAAACTTCTCCTTTAGATGGGTTGTTGACCTTGGCCAACTCTGAGTAAAGCGATTAAGGTAAGATCGTAGAGTTTCCTCCAGACCTTGCCGAATAGTAGAGAGACTGATCAGTGGAATAGTAAAACTCTTCGCAACCTGGAATTGCCTCAAGAATACAGTCTAAAGTTATTTCCAGGATAAGAATGAAACAGATTTGAGTCCTCAGAACTACTTCTTTGTTGCTCCTATGAGAGTTACAACAAAACATCTGCAACACGCGAGATTATTGACACGATAAAGTTCCATCAGGTTATTGAAGTGATCCATATGGTTCTACGGATCAGTTTTCCCATCAAAATTGTTTATGGTGGGAAGTTTGAATCCAACAGGTAAGACATCAACTCAAACCTCCTCGCTAAATGGTGATTGACGATACCCATCGGTGAGCTTATCGTCCTAACCAGCAAGTGCGTCTAATGCGATCCTCAAATTATGAACATCGACGTTCAGAGGGAGAACATTATCTTTAACTGGTGGTAAGGGTGGCCTTTGGTTATTATCACGATCTAAGGCAGATTGGTCAGGTAGACTCTACTGCGACCTTTGTAGGGTTTCCAATGAAATAATGCGATGAGATCGACTTCGATTGTTATGATACGATGTGGATCGCTCCTGACTACGTCGTTGTTCTAGATGTTGTCTTAGGTCTGTAGGATTCTATCAAGACTCCTTTCTTATCCTTTCAAAGACGCTCCTCGATTGATGTTTTTGCTCGTTGTTCAGACAATCACAATTGACAGTTGCTCTCCGAGAAGGTTGTCCACGATCACGATCAGTACTCGAACTTTCAGTACCAGATTCTAGAGGCAAGTCTACGACCTTCCTTTTCCTTTGGAGGTGCGATCTCCATGACGCTCCTGCTGGGTTTTATGCTGGTCGCAGTTCCCTGTTTCTAGGATCTGAATTCCTCTCTCAGATAGTTGAGCAGAACATTCTCTGGGACGTTCGTACTGTGATGGAGTCACCATCTGTTCCTCAGCAAGTCGTCATAGAGAGCCATTAATCTGACTAGTGATTTGCTAAAGGTTCACCAGTGCCTCCTCCATGCGATATTGTCTCTGGACAATATTTTCTGGTATGGTCACGGCAGGTTGATCCTGAGTAGAATCTACCTGTGCAGCTGTAGTGATTTGGAGTTAGTTTTGGCTAGTTCCCGTGTTTCTAATAGTGTCTCTAGTGTTTGCCATTATTAAAGAAGTGAAATTGACAGACTTTTTTTGCTGGAATAGCCCTCCTTCTAGCTCCAATTGTTGACGGAGGTTTTTTCAACAATGAATTTAGAAAATTGTAAGATATGGCTTTTGTGTGTAAAGAGTTGATAAATCAAAGCTAGTAAAGAGAGAAGAATTTTTATAGTGGTTCAGTCCCAAAAAAGATGAGCCTACGTCCACTGTTTTTTACTATTTTCTGGAGAATTACAAGAGTTTCGTTAAGTTTCAAAGTGAGAGTCGAGAATATAGAGTGTGTCCAGGACGAAGAAATAAAAGTAAAAGTTCCAAAGTTCTCCTAAAAAAAAAAGATCCCTCATAGTAATATTGAACTCCCCTTATATAGGTGAGGGTAGTCCAATATTTCCCAATTGTGAAAATAAGTAAATGTGTAAAATTTGAGTAACAATATAACTGGGTAATAACTTAAATGGAACGATTGGTCAATCTTCAAGGAAAAACTTTGTTTCCCTTTCTTTATAGATTACCTGTTTGATGAAGTTTGATCTAGTTTTCTTTTCATTCTGGTCGCACTTAATTCATTCGGAGGAGGTCGCACTTAACTTACTCGAAAGAGGTTGTACTTAACTCATTCGGAGGAGGTCGCTCTTTGATCAAGAAAAGTCTCATGCGACCTGACACGTCCACTTGGTCGCTAACTTTCCCTTTTTGGCATTAACCAACATATAGATTTTTAAACTGCACAACACACATAATCTATAGTTTACCAAATACTTAGATGTTGTTTTGAATATGATATAAATAAAATTTACCAAATGATTAGACATTTTCTCTCGTAGTTGCTTCTTACTCATATCACATCTAATCACTATAACATAATAGAACAAAACTAGTACTATATTTTACATTATTTTTATGCTTAATATATTAGTATATTTGTTTTATATATTGAGTGTATTCAATCATTTTTCTAAAAAACTAAAGACAAAATGGAATTTACTTAAAAGGCCCAAAAATTCAGCCATTTCACTAAACTTAGAGTCCTTACAACTTTAAGTTAATTGAATATTTACTATACTTTTCTTCTACATATTGGGGTTTTACAATATACAGAGCTTAATTTTTGCTATACAAAAAGAGAATATTTCAAGGATTTTTAATATATATGAAACAAACGTCTAGTAGTTATTGTAGACCCAATCTTTATCTATTTGATATTATCTAACTTAATAAAAATTATATAATATATATATATATATATAGTGTCATACCTCACTCTCGAGAAGTACGAGGCATAAATATGTAAAATATTTATCTATAATCTATAAGAATAAAAAGAATTAATCTCTAATAAATATTCATAAATCATATATAATTCAATAACTCCTCTAGATCTCTAAATATTCAAAAATATATATTATAAATGAAAAATTAAATCAATAGATTCGTACTAATTGACCTTTCAAAATCCTTACAATATCATTATAAGATATAACAAATATTTTATACCCCAAATTTTGAATATCAAAGCATCATAAGTACTACTTTAGAATTTCTCCTTTGCCAATCCACTTATTGATGATACTAAAAAATCTGGAAGGGAAATATAAAAAGGTAAACTAAAGCCCAATAAGTAATTAGTGATCTTAACTAGCTAGATCAAGTATATTTATAAACTAAAATCATAAATAAATATTTTTTAGAATAAATTTGATTTCAGAAATCAATATTTTAGAAAACAATTAAGTCAAGTTGTTTGGTAAACAATTTAACAAAAATAAGTAATGAGTTTCTAAATCTATCTTTTTTAATCTCATTCAGTCAATAACAATTTCAATTATACTTTTCCGCAGTTTTTGGCGACTATGACCCTACTTAACCCCTGTGACTAGGTCTGAATATGCTACAAATAAAGCTTGTAGCCAGGTTTCAATATGCCACAATTAATATCTATAGTCGGATCCGAATATATTATATTTAACCCATATAATTAGATACATATTCAGTACGTACTGTCTATATATTACATAGTCACTAAAGAGAGTTTCAAAGCTTTGATTTAAAATTACGAATCAGAAATACTTCACTTTAATCATTCGATAACAAACTTCATTTGAACTCTTATAATAGCAATTTCATATATTTAATCCATATTTTTGGTATAAAATAATTATAAGATATAATCGAAGTATTTCTAGAACAAGTAATTATTTTTCAGCAAAATAATTTTCTTTCAATAAATAATCTTATGTATAAAAACTATATTTTTACTTACAATTTTCCTCTTTAAAATAACACTTGTAAATATGAGTTTAATCAAAACAATAAAGCATTTAGTTTTTACACAATGAAAGTTATTAGAAAAGATAAAAATTTATTTACTTCGTTCGCTTCCTAATCCTATTTAACCAAAATGATCAACATAGAAAAGATAAAAAGTTACTTACCTTGTTCGCTTCCTAATCCTATTTAACTAAAATGATCAATATAATTCTTCGAGCATCTATTATCTCATAAACCACATATAACCATCAAATCATTGAAATTACATTTAATTACACTAAAAATGGTAAGTACTTGCTATCCTTGCACCCTTTAAGTTTAATTTTATAGTTATTCCCAATAATATCAATTTCTCAAGAAGCATAAAAATTTTAACTCATCTCTAAAAATTACCAAACTTATGGGACATGTTCTAAAATTAATGAAGGTCCTAGAAGTACCAAGAACATAACTGTAGGGTCTATACGTGGGTCTCACACAGCCGAACATATCACTGACACGTTTTGCTAAAATATCAAAATTTCAAATTTTTCTAGATTTATAATGCTTATTTCAATAGGTCATAACTCTTTGGTTATAAGTCCGTTTTTAATGATCTATATATTGTTGGAAAGTTGATCAAATAAGCTTTCGAATCATATAAAATATAACACTATCAAATTAATAAAACTTTCTGTAAATGCAATTACAATCACTGTTGTGTTTTCCACTTTGTCAAATACCTAAAAGTCTTTAGTTTTCTATTTACTCAATTAACTCATTTAAAATTTATCTTGTTTAAATTATAAAATCAAATAGTTCATTATGTATCAAATTCATCTCATAGATTATAAATCATTAATGAGCAAATCAAAACTCTAACTCTAAATGTTCAATTCTAATCCTGAAATTAAACTAAAATATAAAACGTAATAACTTAAGAATTTATTACCTTAATATTCAAAGGAATTGAATCATCTTCTTACTTCTTCTTTTTCTTCTTTCTTTTACTTCTAAAATATATGGCGTAGATTCTAAATTGCACAACAATATGCAAAAAGAAAATGAATATATGTTTGAAAACATAATTTTTCGCCTTTGAGAAAAACAGCTTAATAAGAACATAGAAGTGCAAACACATGACTAGAGATAAAGTAATGGTACTTCAATTGTTAGCTAGCAAAGTTCAGCATGAAATGATTTAAAGAGCGTGATGATATCCTTGCAGCTGTCGGGTTCTGATCAAGTACATGAAGGTACATCTGGTTTTGGTGTTGAATATAGCATTATAACCAGCATTAAAGAAGAGATTAGGGACGTGGATCTAGCTTATTTTGCATGACATCAGCATTAAATTCATGTTTGGTAGGAAGTAGAGAATACTTGAATGAAGTAGAGGTACATTAAGCTAGAGAAGGAAAAAAGAAAAAGAACTCTAAAAAGTACAATCATATGGAACCTAAGAACCTCTTAGTTAAAGGAAATAAATACATGACATGTAAATATAAATATCAATAAATGGACTTGAATAGTGTTTTAGACACTGGTATTTTTAGTTCCATGATATTGTTACTTTCTTCAAATCTTTTTTCTTTTCGAAAGGAAAAAATTGTCGATCGGTGGATATTTTCAAAGAGCAACTTTATATTTTTGGTCTCGTATATTGATGATATTCTTTTTCGTACTAGTAATAATATTGCTTTTCTATATGAAACTAGGAAATTTCTCTCTAGCAACTTATGAAATAAACATGTGAGAGAGGCATCTTATAAGTGATAGGAATCAAAATATTGTGTAATAGACCATAAGAATTATTGGGTTGTCTTAGAAAGCATACATGAACAAAGTCTTAAAGATATTTAAGAAAATGGAAAAGTATTGACAAGGTATTGTTCCAATTCAGAAGGAAGAGAAATTCAACATCATACAATACCCAGAAAATGAAGTCAAACGTAAATAAATGAAAAGTGCTTTTTATATTGTTGAAGGTTTGATGTATACTTAGACTTGTTCTAGGCAAAATGTCAATTCTTTTTTATCAGAATGTTGGATATGTATTATAATATCTAAGAATTGAATCATGTGGCTTTGCTTTGAGGCCACACTTTTATGTATTATTGACAATATTGTTAGGCTATTAAAAATTTGTTTTGATAACGTCGCAACAATATTATTAGACATGCTAAAAGAATGAGGATTATTGTTATAATTGTATTATGACTTTAAAACCTTTATGCATTTGACACTATGAGCTCAGTTATGTATTTATGTAATTTCTAATATTCATAAGAAGATGAATTGCAACAAGAATCGTATTTGATAGACATTATTGCTGAACTATGTTCATACTCTAAGTTATATATCATCTAATGCTGAACGTATTGTTGCGGTACGTTAAGTTATGTTGAAATTGTGATGGATGACTCTTGTGAATTGCATTAGTTTTTTTTTTAGGCCTCTTGGCCAAATGGCAAAATTTTGGGTCCCATTTAACAAATGACTGTTTTTCAAATATTATGAAAAATGACCAAGTTTATATATATATATATAGGTATCAATTCGTTAAGTATTTTTTTATTTATATATAGGTATTACTTTGGTCAAATTTTTTTTTTACATATTTCTTTATATTAAAATGTAAAAGAGAGAAATAATATTAATAATACATATCTTCTTATGTATTTTATTTTAGTCGTTAAACCATCGTAATGATGATCTAATGGCTAAAAAAAATATCTATATATAGATAAAAAAAATATCTTTTGGATTGACAACCTATATATATTCACTATATATATATATTTTATGTAAAATTAAAATATTAATACACAAAATTAATACATTATACAAAAAATAAAATTAATATATAAACATAAAACTGATAAACCATACTTGAAACTGATCTACTGACATATGACCATTTAGCCAAAAAAAAAAAGATGAAAATAAGGTCATTTCTTACATTGATGTGAAAAAAAGGTTATTTCTTATAAATACTCTTTCTTTTTCTGCTTAATTATAATAAAAATTGTGACTAGTATAAGAAATGATTTAAAATAGTCTAAGATTGTGTCACCTGTGACTAATATACAATGTCACTTGTGGCAAGTACATGGTCGAGCCAGGATAGGCAAGATTCGTGAATAAAATAGAAGTATAGGAAACGTACAAAACATACCTGTAAACAAATTTATTAGTATATTGAAATTGTGCCCGATGAGTTTTTGTACTCTGAATCGTTGCATAATAATTTATTTATTAGTATCATAAAAAATTTCTTAAGTAGAAACTGATATGTGGGCTTTGTTTTTTAAAACTAAAATGTATGAGCTTTGTTTTTAGATCCATTATTAGTCTAAACAAGTTTACAATTATGAGCCTTTGAATTAAGGCAGCAAGAGAAATTACGTTAAGTGGCCCTTTTGGTGGTTGGTCTTTTATTTTGGTAATTTTTTTTTCTAGAACAACTTTTTATTAATATTTTCTTGAAAAGTTCTATCTATGAAAATACTCGCATAAATATTTAGATTTTGGTCTCAAATTATATTTTAATATTTAAGGATTTAATGGGGGAATGTCTATAATTTTGAAATTTTAGAGTAGGAAAATACAATTTTTATCCCAATTTTCATACTAATTAAAAAATTTCAAATATGGGTAAATTGCAAAAAAAAAAAAGAAAACCTTTAAGTTTGGGTATTCTGTAATTTAAATCTTAAAATTTGAACTCTGTAAATTAAAATTTTTTAAAAATTAATACTTTGAGTTGATTTTTTGAATAATTTGAACTAGTAACAGATAATAATATACTCAAAATTAAAGAGAATAGTAATGATTATTTTAGTTTTAATGGAGAATATTCTTATTTTTTCGTTATTAAATTGGTCAAAAAATCAGTCAAAATATTAATTTTCTGAAATTTTTAATCTCAAATATTATTTTGCATAGTCTAATTTTCAGAATTTAAATATCAAAACATTTAGAGTTTATATATATATATATATAAAAGTTCATCACCCTTTCAAATATTGAGGGGAAAATGCCCCCTTCGGCTGTACGTGCCTTGCTTATGGCCAGGTGCATATATATATATATATATATAAAAGTTCATCACCCTTTCAAATATTGAGGGGAAAATGCCCCCTTCGGCTGTACGTGCCTTGCTTATGGCCAGGTGCGAGTAGGTAAGATTTTTTGTGGCCCACGTTTCATTTCTAAGATATGTTTTTTATTTTTAGGAAATGTTTGAATATGAATAATAAGTATTTTCCTTTCAAAAAAATAATAAGTATTTTAATTCCACCTTTTTAGTCAAAATATTGATTATTGAGAATTAGTGATAAGTTAAAAAACGTGTGAATAAGACTTTTATGAAATTGATCATATCTCTGCTTATAAAACATACATTGAATTCATAAAATTAATATTCCTTTCAAAAAAAAAAAGAAGAAGAATAGAGAATTCATTAAATTAATACATGCAAATTAAGAGAGTGAAAAAGAGACACTACATGGTTTTATATTTAAATTATTATTCAAATATTTAACAGTTTGAATTGATATTTATGCAATTTAGGGTATGCTATGATATTTATGCCAAATGAAAATTCTACAAGTCCAGTATATGTGCTTGTAAGTAAAACACAATTAATAGAGACATTTTTCCCTACGGTGGTGTGGGATCCGCTCTTAGATCGCATATCACGTGGATGGTTAAGTGGCGAAACAGGTGGCAAGAGGCATGCCGTCTGACACGTATCTAGAAGGACCGCCTAAAAGTCACACGAGTCGCACGTGATACCGCATGGGCTCGTGGGTTGTCGGAGGCCACGTCCGAATCCATTCCAGACCTTGGACAAGTTCGGCCCAGTCTAATTCTTACCTCGACAGTTAGGGGTCAGGAGCCTCGAGGTTCTTCTGCCAGAAGATCATTGGAGGTAGCGCGTTGCTCTAGACTAGGACAGGTCATTTAATATAATCCTGGGTAGGTGTATGCATTGGGCAGACCATCCTGACATGATGACGGTTTGTCAAAGTCTCACCCCCGTCAGGCTCGAGCTATAGGGGACGGCGGAAATCAGGTCACGACGATGCACGGAAATTACGATAACCATGGCTTGTGATTTTTGGAGTAAGTCATTATGAGAAAAGGTACTCGATCCTAGGATTGAGAGCCAGAAGATTCTCAGTTCCAGGACTATATATATATGAGCCATGCATCCCCCTGAGGACATATAGATATATAAGAAAAAGAGATATATAAAAATTTGTAAGCAAGAGAAAAACTTAATCTTTGCTACTAAATCTCAGGGGAAAATATCTAACTTAAGCATCAGAGAGTCTTTGCAAGTGGCCATCCACACCTTTCCAATCCGACTTGAAGTCAAAAGCACTCTGGGATAGCAAGGATAAGTGGACAGTTGGTAGATACAACATCAGTAGTTCGGAGACATGTGGATAGCTGATAAGAACTACACCAACAGTTTGGCGCCGTCTGTAGGAAGTTAGGGCATGAGAGAAAGAGCAAGAGTCTCACGACAGCGCTCTCCCCGAACAAGAAGCTATACAACATCAGATGGCACCTTCAAAAATTATGACAAGAAGCACACGTCTCGACGTTGAAGGAAGCTCCCAGGAAACGCGACCCAGTCTGGAACAAAAGCTAGACCAAATGCTTGCCGCCTTGGCAGAAGCAAATAGGAAGGTAGAGATGGCCCATTAGGCCGTCCTGGGTTTAAAAGACGAAGTTGCAGAAGTTCATAGAGATAATACCCTCCTTGAAGGGCTGTTGGCAAGTGAGGCCAGGAGCAGGCAAAGGGAGGACTTCGACGAAGAGGTCCAGCAAGAGTCTAGAGGTCAGCAATCACCAAGGGAAGTCCCTGCCCCGTCCAGATTACAGATGCAAAGGGAACCACAAAGTCAGACAAGGCCCTTCCAGGTGGGAACGACGGTGGACAAACGACACCAGAAGAGCCCAGAAGGTGCGCTCCCTGACTGGAAACAGGAGATGATGGTGGAGCTGAGTAAGAGGCTCAGGGCCTATCATTACTAGACCCCTGATGATCTACTAGAACAGACCGTGCGGGGGATCTACTGAATGGCCTTCGTCGATTGGATCCAGCTGGAGCCCAAGCCGAAGGACTTCACGACCCTGACTTTCAGACCTTTCGAGGGAAAGCCTAACCCCCTCGACCATATATACCATTTCTAGCAGAAGATGGCTCTGGAAACCAAAGACGAAACCGTGACTTGCAAAGTGTTCTCCACTACCTTAGCGGGCTAGCTCTATTATGGTTCAGGCAATTCCCGGAGAAGTCTATAAACAGGTTTGAAGATTTTTGCTAACTTTTCTCAAAACAATACGCGGGCGTTCGGAGGCAGCAGAAAACTATGCAAGACCTAGACCGGTTAGAGCAATCCACGAACGAGTCTCCAAGGGAATATTTGTCGCATTTTCTGGAGGTGATGTCCTTAGTTCACAATGCTAACTCAGCCTAAGCCGCGACTCATTCGTGAGGGGCTTACAGCCAAGATCGATACTATTGGACCATCTGCTCTTGAATTTGCCATATGATATGACTGACATCCTAGCAAAATCGGAAGGGGTATTTAGGGTGCTAGAGAGCCACCAGAAAGTGCCCAAAGCCTCTACGACGATAACAACAACGGTGGCACAAACCCCGGCTATGCAAGGAGTAAAAGTTTTACGCCAGCCCAGGAGCCAACTCCGAAGTAGGGAGCCCCAACCCAAGACAGACAAGAAAGCAGCAAGAGGAGGAAAACGTTTAAGGACCCTCTATCGAAGTTCGAGCTCAACATGTTGATCGATGTGATCTTCCTCCAGAACAGAGTCAGAGGCATTTTCAAAGATCCCCCCAAGTTCAGCGTTCCTAAAACATAAAGAACAGAAGCAGGTACTGCCAATTCCACAAGGATCACGGGCATGACACTATCCACTGCCGTAGCCTTTACGCGCAGGTTATGATGGTGATCTAAGCCGGCAAGTTGAAGTAGTACGTGAAGGCAGGTAGAAGTGAGTCCAAGGGGACACTGCCGAGCTGGAAAAGGGAAAGCAGACCTAAGCCTTTGGGTCAGGGGAACAAGCTCTGAGAATAGTACCGACGATTATAGGTAGACCAGAGCCGACCCAGAGTCAGGAAGAGAAGGAAAAATGCCAGAAAAGAACCGAATAAAAGGTGAAGCACTTAAGGGGCCTGGGGCATTCCGTGAATCACCTGACAACGGGAGAGAGCTATGCCTTAGCCGCCCCCATCACCTCACCCAGTAGGATTTGGCCACAGTGCGCCTACCTCATGACGACCCCCTGGTGATCAAGTTGTAGATCGATTCTGCGATGGTGGGAAGGGTCCTGGTCGACGGCGGGAGTAGCATTGACGTCCTGTTCCTCAGCACTTTTGAGTACATGGGCCTAAATCGGAGTGCGCTCAGGCTGACCTGTCAGCTGCTGTTCGCCTTCAACAGCAGTAAGGTCAGCCCTTTAGGTGTGGTGACTTTGAAGGTTTGTGCCACGGAGAGGTGCTTGAATGTAGATTTTGTTGTCATCGATTGCCAGTCTTCTTTCAATGTCATCATGGTGAGAGGGTGGATCCACACCATGCATGGGGTCACCTCTACCCTCCACCAGGTCCTAAGATATCTATCGAAAGATGGTACTTATACGATAGATATTAAAGGAGACCAGGCCTCTGCGAGAAAATATTTTTCAACTGCCTTAAGGGGAACCGACACGAGCACGAATGTCTCGACAGGGGATAGATAGTAATCAAAGGACCGCTTGCCAGCATACATAAAGTGGATCGAAGAGGAGTTTGACGGGCCAGAAACCACGATTGAGGAATTGGTAGCGATCCCTTTGAAAGAAGTAGAACCGGAGAAAGTAATCTTGATCGGGGCCTTGCTGCCCGAAGAGGAAAAGAGTGAGCTGTTGGAATTCCTTAGGAGGAACAAAGACATCTTCTTGTGGTCCCATGATGACATGCCCGGAACAGACACCGCGCACGCCTACCACCGACTGAATATAGACCCCAACTTTCCTCCGGTCAAAGAGAAGCCCTGAAGGTTCACGCCAGAGAAAAATAGGGCGATCAACAAGGAGGTCGAGATACTACTGGAAAACGGCCTAATCATGGAGTGCGTATACCCATGCTGGGTCTCCAACCCGGTGGTAGTAAAGAAGAAAAACGGCGATGACCGGACCTACATAGATTTCACCAATCTAAACAAGGCTTGCCCAAAAGATAGCTTTCACTTGCCGAAGATCGATCAAATGGTCGATATGACGGTGGGATTCGACAGGATGAGCTTCCTAGATGCCTACTCTAGATACAACCAGATCCCTCTATATGAGGGAGACCAGATCCACACGGCATTCATTACGGAGCGAGATCTGTACTGTTACAAACGCGTGCCTTTTGGCTTGAAGAATGTAGGGGCAACCTATCAGAGGCTCATGAACAAAATACTCACTGAGCTACTAGGAAAGACGGTGGAGGTTTATATCGACGACATGATCGTAAAGAGTAAAGAAGATTCGGACCAGCTGGGGCATCTGGACGAGTGTTTCTAGATTCTGAGGCACTACCAAATGCATCTGAACCTCAAGAAATGCACGTTTGGGGTGTCCTCTGACAAGTTCTTGGGGTACATCGTGAGCAGAAGGGGCATTGAGGCCAACCCAACCTAGCTATCCTCAATCACAGATATACAAAAACCCTCAACCATTAGGGAGGTCTAGCACCTAACCAGAAAGATAGCCGCACTTAGCTGGTTTGTCTCCAAAATGTTTGACTGATGTAAGCCTTTCTTCCAATGCATAAAGAAAACCTCCACAGTTGTCTAGGAGGAGGAGCAGGATAAGGCACTGATAGGGCTCAAACTGTATTTAAGTCACCCGCCTATCCTGGCTTCCCCAGTAGAGGGGTAGCACCTATATGCTTATTTGGTAGTGCCCGAAGTAGCGATCAATGCTGTAGTATTCATCGAGGAGGATAGCAAGTAGAAGCCGGTATTCTATGCAAGCCGTATGCTCCTGGACACCGAGACGCGATACAGTATGACAGAAAAGCTGGTTCTCACTCTGGTCAATGCTAAGAAGAGACTACGGTAGTACTTCGAGGTACAATCGATTATAGTGTATATGGACTTCCCCATTCTGCAAATCTTGGCCAAACTGGACCTATCGGGATGACTGACCAAATGGGCCATCAAGCTGGGGATATACGACATTGAGTATCGGCCTCGAGTGGCGAAGAAAGGGCAAGTCATGACAGACTTCCTAGTAGAAATCCAGTCACTATGTGAGCCACGTGACCTGACACATATGCCTTCAGCTCACATCCCTTCAACCTGGACCCTCTACACTAACGGATCTACAAACGCCTCGGGATCAGGTATCGGAATAGTCCTACAGACCCCAGCAGGACTCAGGGTAGAGAAAGCTTTGAGACTTGGTTTCTAGGCAATGAACAATAAGGCAAAGTAGAGGCGCTACTGCAAGGCCTTAAGCTGTCTCGCAGTAAAGACTGACTCGCAGCTAATCAAAGATCAGGTCAAGGGAGACTTCGAAGTAAAAGAGCGAAGATTACACAAGTACTTCTCCAGGGTAATGGGGGTGAAAGCCTGCTTTAGAAACTTTGATATCGAACAGATTCCTAGGGAGATAAGCCAAAAGGCCGACGAGCTGGCTAGAAGCACGTCGATCAGGAGGACGACCAAACACACACTGAGATTCTGCTAGAAGGTGAACACATGAGAGACCTTTTGGAGACCCCTACATACCACGTGTTCGCGACTGACTCTGAAAACGAAGACTAGATGAGACCATCACCCAATACCTGGCATCGGGAAACCTGCTCGCAGACCCCCAAAAAGTAAGATTGATCAGACTGAAGGCTGCTTAATATTCGATGGTGGGGGGCTGACTATACAGTAGATTAACAATGGGACCGATGCTGAGGTATGTAGGCCCTATAGAGGTGCAGAAACTGATAGAGGAAATCCACGAGGGAGTGTGTGGCAACTACTCTGGCATGCGTAGTCTCGCCCATAGGGCCTTAACAGTTGGATACTTCTAGCCCTACATGATGACCGAGGTGGCCCAGTTTGTCAAGAAATGTGATAAATGCCAGAGGTTCGCCCCCTTAAAATGCTAACCCACGGAAGAGCTCCATTCAAACATAACTCCTTGGCCCTTCGCTAAGTGGGGTCTAGACATCGTCGGAGAGTTCCCCAGAAGCCTAAGGGGAAGAAGATATATCTTACTGGCCATCGACTATTTCACTAAATGGGTAGAAGCTGAAGCCTACGCAACCGTCAATAAGGCAGACACGATTAACTTCATTTGGAAAAACGTAATCTGCCGATACGGAATCCCAAAAAAGATACATACTGACCATGGCACGCAGTTCCAAAACACTATGCTTAAGGAGCTGTGTGATTTGTATGATATAAAGCTTAGCTTCTCAGTTGTAAACTACCCTTAAGGGAACGGCCAAGCAGAGGCAACAAACGGGGCCATATTTAGCAATATTAAAAATAACTTGCAGAAGGCTAAAGGAAGGTGGTTAGAAGAGCTACCGGCTTGTATGGGCCCACAGAACCACGGAGAGGAGATCAACGGGCAGAACACCGTTTGCCATGGTCTACGGGTAAGAGGCTATGATCCTGACCAAATTGGCCTCCCGACCCTTTGCTCCGAAGTGGTAAGAAACGGCCCCTTGAACGAGCAGCAACTAAGCCATAACACAGACCTCCTTGAAGAAACAAGAGACATGGCTCTAATCCATCTGGCCTCGTACCACTAGCAAGCCAGGTCTTATCATGCAAAGAAAGTCAACGCTCGTCGGTTTAACGCTGGAGATTGGGTCTTGAAGGTCAGAATAGGAAATTCCTCGAAGCTAGACTCTAACTGGGTCGGACCCTACGAGGTGATCAAAGCGCTTAACAATGGCGCGTACGTCCTAAAAGAACTCAAGACTGGGAAGAGCCTACCTAACACGTGGAATGCCCAACACTTGAAGAAATATCACGTGTAAGACACATGTAAATGCTTGTATTATTAAATAACCTGACTCTAAAACAAATCAAGATGTCTGCTACATGGACCTATCCATTAGTTTGCTATGTAAAAGGGTCTGCCCCTGGTGCCAGACCCCTTGAACTATTCGCGCAAATAAAGATCGTACTATGGGAATCACATCGCGTATCTAAAACAAATCAAGATGTCTGCTACACTGACCTATCCATTAGTTTGCTATGTAAAAAGGTCTGCCCCTGGTGCCAGACCCCTTGAACTAATCGTGCAAATAAAGATCGTACTATAGGAATTACATCGCGCAATAAAATGCTTGTCGATGACTCGAGAAAACATACGAAGAGGAATGAGCTGCGCAATAAAATGCTTACCTGCATACCTCAACAAAGATCGTACTATGGGAATCACATCGCGCAATAAAATGCTTGCCAATGGCCCAAGAAAACGTACAAAGAGGAATGAGCTGCATAATAAAATGCTTGCCAGCAGACCTCAACAAAGATCATACTATGTGAATCACATCGCGCAATAAAATGTTTGCCGATGGCCTGAAAAAGCATACAAAAAGGAATAAGCTGCGTAATAAAATACTTGCCAGCAGACCTCAACAAAGATCGTACTATAGGAATCACATCGTGTAATAAAATACTTGCCGATGGCCTGAGAAAACTTACGTAGAGGAATGAGCTGCGCAATAAAATGCTTGCCAGCAGACCTCAATGAAGATCATACTATGGGAATCATATCGCACAATAAAATGTTTGCCGATAGCCTGAGAAAACGTACGAAGAGGAACGAGCTGTGCAATAAAATGCTTGCCAACAGACCTCAATAAAGATCGTACTATGGGAATCACATTGCGCAATAAAATACTTGCCGATGGCCTGAAAAAATGTACGAGAAGGAATGAGCTGCGCAATAAAATGCGTGCTAACAGACCTTATTAAAGATCGTACTACGGGGATCACGTCGCGGAATAAAATGCTCTCCGACGACTGGAGAGAACATACAAAAGGCAACAAGCTGTGCAACAAAAACTCGCCGTCGACCCTCAAGAAATACCTGCACGATGGGGAAGAGTTGAGCGATAAGACCCTCCCTAGAGTGCACCTTAGCTACGCGTAAGCCAAAGATAAGCAGGGCCATGGTCTACCCGTTAGAAGCAGACCCTCCCCAGAGAGCACCTGAGCTACGTATGGACTGAAAGTAAACGGGGCCAAGGTCTACCCATTGGAAGTAGGCCAAGATAAGACCAAATGTGAAGACAGAAATTAAAACCAAATTCTGTTCATTATTGCTTAAATTACAGAGTGCGTGGTCGACAGGGACACAGACCTAGTATCTCTATCTATCGAGAGCAGGTCTTGGACAGACTCGTAAGGCCACGTCGGATTGATAACACCCTGTTTGCTACCGGTAAGAGCCGAGCCCAAGCCTTTTCTTCTACAGCGATGGGTCCAAGTAGTTGTCAACCAATCCCTGGAGGTGGTTCCTGGCGCATTCCCATTTAGGGTCAGAAAAGTCCAGCCATACGCGTGTATCAAATTTTTCTAAGACAAGTCATAACAGTAATTATACATCCTCAAATCCGGACGAGCCGGAACTCACATCCCGATCTCCGGAGCTAATCTTGTCAGTCATAACATAGGGGGAATTCATTAATAACTCCAAATCATATACGATTTGGCTAGACGTAGAGGTCAGAGGGACTGCCGACAAGGGAATGACATTGTATATGATATCTGATCCTGACCACAAATGCGGGCAATAGAAAAAAATAGAATAAACGTGAGAAAAGTACACCGTTTTTATTATTTAAACAGATGCTTGCAACAAGGGTTAGCTCTACACTGCACAGTCAGTATCTTATAAGTACACAAAAGAGCGAAGATCCCTAATTACCTCTGGTGGGGGGAGAGACGCCAGCTTCGACACTTGGCCCAGCCTTGGTAGAGAATGGCACGTCGGGTTCAGAATCGTCACTAGACAGGATGACTGCACTTGACCCTTCGTCAGTTAAAGCGCTAGGACTAGGATGACCCCCAGAAACCTCCGTGGCTTATTCTGGTAGACCGAAAGCATGGACAATCTCTGTGACGACAGGGCAGATGTAGAGGGCCTATCTTTCTTTTCGTCAAGCATGTTTAGTACATCAGTAGGGTACATAATATTAATCTCGTCCCCTAACTGCTGCATATAGTACCTGACGGAGTAATGGTCCCTCTGGACACCCTTCTGCTCATCAAACTAGTCTGGTGTTACCACCTCCACATGACCCTCAAATTCCTTGTTCTCCCAACCAGACCTATAGCTCTCCGCAGAAAGGACGTCCACCTACCTATGGTACCTTATCTTCAGCTTCTCTGTGTCTGCCAGCCTATCTCTTAGCGCTGCTAGCCTCAGTTCCGCTTGCCGCTACTAGCCTCAGTTTTGCTTCACCGCACTTGTGAGAAAACTCTACATGAGCTTCCATCAGTTGACTGTGATCTAAATAGAGATGTCAGATTACCTTGTTGGACCGGTCGAGTCTGCGCTGCAGAGAATGGGCTTCTAACTTGGTTTTTGTCTCGGCTTTCCTCGCCTCCTTAGCCTTGTCGATGGCTCTGTCGCGAGCAATGAAAGCTAGTCGTATCTCAGCCCTTGTGCTCTGCAGCTCCTGCTCCTTGACCTTGAGCTCGGCTTGGACAAACCTGATAGCCACGGCCTCCGAGCGTAGACTTGGGACCTCAGCTTCGAGAGACTAGACCTTCCCCTCTACCTCGGCTAACTTGGTGACTAGCTCTTCATGTCTGGCCCTCTCGATGCTCAAAGCATGGGCCACTACGCTGCTAACCCTAGCCTCATCCAGGATCCGATACAGGTCGAAGTCTGCCTTCAATGTGGAAAGGACGACCTCGCTCTGATCGGCCGCCATAGCACGAGCATTCAGCTGCCTGGTCAGCTCACTGACACGAGAGGAATAGAAAGACTGGACGACAACTAGCTGTAGAATACAAAAAAAGGGAGTTAGTATTCAGCGAAGATGACAAAAACATGGAGATGACGGCTAGACGAGCCAAACCTACATAATATTGTGACCAGCAACAAGCCCTACATTCTCTAGGGAGAGCGCTTCCAGTTTGAACTCCACTGCTGGACCCTTTCCCTGGGCTTCATCTGTATCCGAGGAACGCGACTCCACCCCGCCGACCGTGAGGACGCTTTCTCCCTTTGCCGAATGCACTCTAATAGCCTTTTTTGATGCTCCCGAAGTGGCAGAGGTGGGGACGGTAGAAAGCAGGGCATCCCCAAATGTGCCTTCGGTGACAGCTGGAGATGGTGCACCCTTAGCAGAAGGAGAAGGAGCCCCCACGACAGCTGCCACTTCAGTGGCCTCGGCTACCACCTTTCTTAGAGACCCGCCTGGCTGTAATTTTTCGGTCTTGTCTTGACCAACATTCTCGGACGGGCCGTCGTGTGCAGACCTTCTTTTCGTTACGATGGTCAGGGTAGCCCCGTCATCGTCACTATCAAAAGAATAGGCAGTTCTGCCTCTCTTTCCTGCCGGCCTCTCGGACGGGTCGACCTTGCGACCCTGCTTCATAGGGACCGGGGGAGAGAAAGATAGTCGAGACTTCAACCTCGGAGCCCCTCCACTGAGCTTAGCAATCTTCCCATGGGAGCGAGCAGCATCAGACTCCGTAACCACCTTCGAGCCAGAGCCGGGGGCAGAAAGAGCTGGTGCAGTGAGCTCCCTTGGCAGGCTCAAAGGCGCTCTTTTACCACACACAGTCTTTATGGCCGGCACCTCCTGAGTCGCGGACCCGCCTGCCTCAGGAGAAGGCACCATGGGTGCTTCACCCCTGGAGATGAACAGACCCTCCAGCTCGTCATCCGAGCCCATTCTTGAGGCAACAACTTCCTGCCCCCCCGGCCTCATCCTTAGAGGATACCACCAGACACCGACTGGCAGAGACTTTGGATCGGGCTCTGTGAATGATGGTACTCCCCTTGGCCGAGGAGGGATCTACCGAAGGGCCAACGTTTGAACCTGCAAGGGCGAACTATCTTATTAGAACGCAGCCATGACCTAATCGATGAAGCTTTGAGGCATAGAATAAACTCACCCCTAACCCTCTTGTGGGCAGCAGTCTCCTCGTTTCAGAACCTGAGGCACTCCTCAGTGACGAGCTTCACCACCTCTTCAAGCTCATGGCTAGTCAGTGCTACTAGGTCGTCGGAGCCTACCAGCTGGCTCGAGGCCATTAACTGATGACCCACTATAGTGATGCAGCTCTGCTTATCCCGGCGGAACCGGTTCAGAGCCGAAGCGTCAAGTTGGCTCTGGAGGTGCTTGGAGATGACCCACGTGTCCAGCAGGAAGGAGAGATGAGAGACCATCCTCGGTATCATGTTCATCACCTGGGGATTCAGAACGGCTTGAATATATCGACAATCCCCAGAGGATCCGAAGATGACAACCCCCTCCAGCTCCTTGAGCCGCCCCGCCGAAGGCCGTGGCTCGAATTTGTTTTCCTCCATAGAGGCTGCACAAGGCCAAATATCATGAGTAAAAATAGGCAAAAATCTCACTCAGACCCAAAAATCAAAGCATAACTCAGTACTTACTTTGCAGGAAAAATGGGGGGATTTGGAAACGTTCCCCGTTCATCCAAGGAGAGTTCCATGCACTTCCGACGGTGTACAGCATGGAGTGAGAATTCCATTGCTTGTCTGACCTCAGCAGACCCTAGAAAACATGGCACCCCAGAAGTGGCTGGAGGTAGAAAGTAGAGTAAGAGCTCCTTTTGGGGATGAGGGTGAGCTTGTAGGCATTGAAGACCACCTCCAGGTCGATATACACTTCAAGGAGGACTGATAGAGCAGAGAGCCCCATTAAGATCATGACCCCATTGGCGTTCAACTGCATCGAGTGAATCTCTGTTAGGCTGAAGAATTGGTGGACTAGGGGAGGAAGGGGAAATCATAGCCATTCTAGGTGTTTCCTCCCCAGGACGATGGAGCCTTTGGGGGCGGAAGGACGAAGGTACCCGTCTGCCGGGCCCTCGACCCTTTGTAAAGTGACTCTGCCGGGGAAGCAGAGCTGCTTCCTTAATTAGCCTAACTTGGAATCCGCGATGGGGCAGAGTTTCTGACTCTGGTTCGGAGCCATTGTTGTGGATGCGACTGGAAATGGCAGAAGTCTTGAGAAAAATGAGGATTCAGGAACCCTAAGATTCGAGAAGGCCAGAAATTTTGAAAGAAAGGAAGTAGGAGCACTTGGGAATTTCAGTAAAGTAAGAAATGAGCGCAAGTGCGGTTTTTATAGAGGAGAAGCTGAAGAGTTTTACCTAGAGGCGAACAGTGTGAGGAAATCGGAAGCGTTGAAATTTCAAAATTTTAAAAAATCGTGACACGAGTTGGAGTGCACCAGTATCAGTAATTGGGAAGTAATGACAGTAATGAGCTATGCGTACCCTTCGAATTGGCAGATTGGAGGCATGATTTCCCCACTTGATGGATGCGAATCCATCAAATAGGGAAATGGGAGTACTTGTCGGGCCTGTTCCTAGATCATGTACCATGTAGACG
Source organism: Parasponia andersonii (assembly GCA_002914805.1). NCBI lineage: Eukaryota > Viridiplantae > Streptophyta > Magnoliopsida > Rosales > Cannabaceae > Trema > Trema andersonii. The sequence goes on along the minus strand of JXTB01000003.1, from coordinate 1,785,358 downwards.
GTTAAGTGGCGAAACAGGTGGCAGGGGACATGCCGTCCGACACGTGTCCAGAAGGACTGCCTAAAAGCCACACGAGTCGCATGTGATACCGTATAAGCTAGTGGGTTATCGGAGACCAGGGCCGAATCCATCCCAGACCCTGGACAGGTTCAGCCAAGTCTAATTCCTACCTCGATAGCTGGGGGTCAGGAGGCTCGAGGGTCTTCCGCCAGAAGATCATTGGAGGTAACGCGCTGCTCTAGATCCAGATAGGACATTTAATGTAATCCTAGGTAGGCGTGTGCATTAGGCAGACCGTCCTGATAGGATGGTGGTTGGTCAAAGTCCCGCTCCCGCCAGGCTCAAGCCATAGGGGACGGTGGAAAGCAGGTCACGACGATGCAAGAAAAATTACAGTAATCACGGCCTGTGATTTTAGAGTAAGTCACGATGAAAAAAGATACTTGATTCTGAAATTGAGTGCTAGAAGGTTCTCAGTTCTAGGACTATATATATATGAGTCATGCGTCCCCCGAGGACATACAAAGATATAAGAAAAAGAGATATATAAAAATTTGTAAGCAAGAGAAAAACTTAATCTTTGCTACTAAATCTTAGGGAAAAATATCTGACTTAAGCATCGGAGAGTCTTTGCTGGTGGCTACTCCCGCCTTTCCGATCCGACTTGAAGTCAAAAGCACTCTGGGATAGCGAGGATACATAGACAGTTGGTAGATACAGCATCAGTAGTTTGGAGACATGTGGACAGCTAATAAAAACTACACCAACAGGTGGCATTTAGTTTGGGGTAATGAGCAAAATAATGGAATGAAAATTACTAAGGATTTGTCATTATATTGTTTGGTTTAGCTTTTAACTCGTGAAGATCTATTCAACGGAATAACTTTTCCATAATTTTTTCGAATTATCTTTATTTAACTAAATGAGTGGAAAATGGATTACATTCCACATCTAAATAATATATGCCCAAATTATCTCTTATCAATAGAACTCAAATTTTCTCCCAATGCACTAGCAGATCCAAAATTGTTCCTATCCTTTGAGCTCCAAGTCTAACTACAGTGGTTCTCCCGCTAGAGCACTGGCCATAGTGGTTTTGTGCTGCTACTTATGTCATATGCTACTACTTCTGTTGTCCCTGTTTAGGTTCCCATATTGCTACTTCTGTAGTCACTGTTTAGGTTCCCTTGGAATTTGAGTAATATATATATATATATATATATATATATATATATATATATATATATATATATATGCTCATGAAGACCAATGAAAAGCCTTTTCCCATTCATAATCAGAGAAGAAAAAATCAAGAAAACCTTGACTTCCTCTGCAACTCGTGATTCAAAGATCCGAATCTACAAATCACACATAGTTAGTCTGAGAATTAGAGATGACTGTCCACTGCATGAAAAAATATGACAATAAAATTTACAGGGATTTCTTCTTCTTTTGGAGAAAATCTGAAATTGATTTTAGCATTTATCCAAATTGCTAAGGGAAGATGAAACCCCCAATGAGCGGAATTAATATTGACAACAACTATTTAGTCTAATATGGAATTTTTTCTTTTAAGGAATTAGTCTTTTTTTTTCTCTTTTTTAGGAATTAATCTTCTTTTTTTTATACTTATTTAAATATTTTAACTTGTTAATACGTAGAGATAATTTGACCTATATAATGTTAATTTTATGTTATTCTACAATAAATTAAATACAATAATTTCAATTCATACACTGATTTCAAAATATAAACCAAACAAACAAATCAATTTTCTTTTCCATTTCATTTCTATTTATTCTCATTCCATTCTTATTATATTACCATTTTCATTCTTTTTTAGTTTTACTTTGCAACCAAACGCCTCATATATGTTAACCTGACACATCCAATAGTAAATATATGGTAAATATATATGGGAATTCAAGATAAATAGTAATATCTTTTTACTAAAAATGTCATTTTTAGTAGTGTTTTTAAAACATAATACTTTATTAGAGAGTCACCTATTTTTTACTATAAAATTATAATTTTTTTTATTATAAAAATGTCACGTATTGTTAGAGCCCATCACATAATACGGTAGCACTTTATATTCCTAATTAGGCCCTTGTGGCCAATATATATATTTAAATTAATATCCACTTCTTTTCTATTGATAAAGTGTCTATTTGTAATATGTAAAGTCATTACTTAGTTTTTATTATTTTTCTTTGGTCAAATTTCTATTAAAGTACCTTTCAAACGAAAACAGGGAAAAAAAAAAAGAGAGAGGAAGGTTTCGTTAGTATAATTTTCAAAATATTATTAACCATTATCTTTCGTTTTGTCTTAACCTCAATTGGGATTTTAATACCTATTATTCGTTTTAAATTGTTGTAATATGTACGTGTATATATATATATAATTGCCAATCTAATAAGTATTTTTTTTTTAACCTATAGATAAATATTTTTTTTTTAGTCGTTGGATCATCATCTAATGGTGATCCAATAGTTATAATGAAATGTATGAAAAAACGTACATCATTAATGCTCTTTCTTTCTCTTATTTTTTACAATAAAAAAATATACATGTTAAATTTTCATTGCGCAAATTGATACTTATGTATAGATAAAAAAAAAATTATCTACTTGATTGGTGTCATATATATATATATATATTGGATGTGCTTGAATACTTTTTTTTGAAATTTTTATTGAATGCCTAAATCCCAAGAACATATAATTGTCTTAACCTCGATAGAATTAAAAGTATACTATAACCATGAGGCAATTGTTTAATATGATCAGTATTTCTGCAAATTTTTAAATGAAAAAGATTTTCTTTCGTCTGCTTTATATATATATTTGGGAAGGTTCTATGTTGTATTGTTAATTAATTATTATCTCTTTTTGTCTCTTGTGAAAAAAGAAAAGTTTTTTCTTCTCTAACAAATATACGAAAATTTTTATTGAAATTATAACTAAAGAAAGCTTAAGTCCACATTTTTTTAAAAATCAAAATAGGAATTCCATTAATTGATCAAATAAAAGAATTATACACACAAAAACGATTTGACACTAGAAACATCAATAGCTTCTATTTATTTATTGAGTAAAACATTAAAAGCCTTAAAAACATATACAATATAAGGAATATTAATTAGTGCGAATCTTCGTTCTTGTACAATGGTTAATCTCTTTTGGGCGGGTAAAGATTCGTCTAACTTAATAATATCGGAAAGCTTATTATGACCAATTAAAGGCCATAACAAATTTGGTAATATAGATCACCAATATTTAGTCATTTTTTTTCTTTTAATTTGCCCTCTCGATCATAAGTAATTTGCAAAATTACCAAATTGTTGAAATTTTAGTTGAATGACAACCTGTCTTTATGCACGGCGGTTATATTTTTCCTACACAGTTATTGATTGAACAATTTTTCTCACGTATAACATCGCAAATTAGACCACATTATAATTATAATTATAGTTATTAATTATTTTTGAGTTAAATATAATTATTGTTTTGAGTAATACCAGAAAGCCATGCACAGTTGCACACTGATAATTGTGTGCTACTAAAATATTAACATACCCTGTAATTTTTCTTCTAAATTTACAAAAGTAAAATGACTTTTTTTTAATTCAAATCGTAATTAATAACAAAAAACTCCTAGGACCCTGCTCCTAAACTACTAGTATATATGCGTATACGGTATAAATATATTTTCCTAGTTCGTTCCTCCAGCGTGCTTAGGGGACACAACTTTATTTATTAAATTTTTTTTAGAATTCTTTTTTTTTTTTTAAATTTCAATTTTTACGAAAATTCGTAAAAATTGCTCAAAATAATTTTGGTGCCAAAATTCCACTTTTCGTTTCAATTTTTAGAAAAACCCTCGGCAACTTCGTTGCCTTGGCTCTCTCTCTCTCTCTCTGAAAATCCCATTTCTTCATCATTCGTCACCGGCTGCCTTGGTGCTCCAAGAGCTAGGGTTTTTTCTTTCCCCCCCTTGGATTGTAAGCTTCCTCTCTTCGATTTCGATTCTGATTTGCTCCAATTTCTCAATCTGGGTTTTTTTCTGATTCGTCTTAGGGTTTAACTGTTACATGAATTTCGAGAATTTTGGGCGAAATTAGTATATACTTGTTGAGCTATGTTTGAGGAACGAGAGTTTGATCCCCTTTTTGTAATTCCTCTTTCGGGATTGTGAAAACTGAAATAGATTAGTTTTTTCTCACCTTTTAGTTTGACAATTGGGGCTTTGTTGAGGAATTTTACTGTTTTGATGCAGGTTTATGAATTTTCCTATTCGGATTTTATTCTTCCTGTGGCTATTTGTGTTCATATATTTTGCTAATTTGTATACGCATGTGCGTATAACCTATAGGGTATGTTTGTGTTTGTGTGTCTGTTTTTGTGCGTGTTTGCAGGACCAGGTTTTTTTAGTTTATCCTTGCTTATGTGTGAGCCGTGTTTTTACTCAATTATTTTGGTAACGTCACTAAACATACTTTACTGGGAAAGAGAAACAATTGTTGTGTATTGTCACTCCTGAAATTGCCTATTTTTCACGCTTTTAATTACATAAAAAAATTTAGGCGAGGCATGTTAAAACTAATTTTGAGGAAATTATAGTGGGTAAGTACCATTAATTGGTGTATTAACACTATTAGGTTATTTCAGATTTAATCGCTTGAAATTCAACGTGTATTGTTGGATTTGAACTGTAAGGATGCCTGAGATATCTTTAGAACTCATTCTTCTTTTCCTTTTTATCTATACACGATTGCAGTATTAGATGAAGGGCAAAGGTGTGTTTAGAGAGCATTCTCACCGGAGACATTCTTCCGGGAAGAAAGTTAAAGGGACTCCTAGTAATGTTGCTGTCATTGATCTTGATGGGGATAATGTTGTTATCATCGATGGTACGGAGTCTTCACATCAGAAATTTAAAAGTTCGAAATTTAAAAGTTCCAGTGTGGTGACTGGAGATGGGAGGCTTTCATTTCAAGGTGTCATTAACCTTGATGATGATGATGAGGATCCTGGAATCTGTGTTGATGCTGATGGGGATTTGGTTAGTGATGCCAGCTCAACAAAAAGCCGATTTCCTGCATTTAAAACTATGCAGACTTCTGTAGAGTTGGATGCTGATGAATGTCAAGTTATCCCGGAAAAGAACTCTACATTCCAGTTCTCAAAGTGCAAGCAAACCTACCGCACTAAATATTCTGGCAGAAATCGTTATGTTTTGGACCCTCACATTGACAATGGTTCGACTGATAGTGATTTTTCCGATTGTGAGCTAATGGAAGACTCTTTTGGAAAGATTCATGAACAGTGGGAAAGAGCTTCCCTTAAAAGAAAACATGGTGCCCAAAATCGCCATTCTGGTTTAGAAGATCAGGCTAGTGCTTCTAGTTCTAACGTTGAGGGTCATGCAAATGTTGATGTAGAAAATGATCGTGAACAACATATTGAGGTCCCTGTTTGTTCTAGTTCGAGCAATGGTGATTATAGGAAAGAAAATGTGTCGGAATTTTTTGAAAGTAAGGGTGCATATGTGGAGAGTACTTTTAAACCCCAATCAGAAAGTTCTTTCATTGGTGCTGATCAGGAAGTTAAGCAAGAAGGTTTTTCATGTCGGAAGCCTATGCCAGAAAACGAAACAGAATCCTTACATCGGAATGCGGATTTTCAGCCTGGAGGAGGGACAGTTGCAGAAGATCCTCATTGTACTTTTGAGTGTCAAAGTGATGATGATGTTTTTATCCCTGCTTTTTGGAATGAAGAACCAAGTCCTCAAAGGTCATTTCAGCACTGGGGTGGCACAGTTGCAGAAGATCCTCACTGCAGTGATGTGTCTCAAGATTATGAAGATGTTTACGATGGAAGCCCTGGCATTTGGAATGAAGAACCCAGTCCCCAAAAGTCTCCCTCTATGAGGTCGGAACAGGATGTGCCTGATAAAGGATCCAAATTTCCAAGATCTAGTTCTGATGACAAGGAGAAGCTAGATTCTAGACAATCACCTGTGTCAAACCCTAGACTGTTTGATGAAACACAGGTTGATGGTAATGTTGCTCGTCCCGAGGACAGGTATGGTCCTGAAGAATCATTGTTTTCCCGCACTGTAGCAGAGGGCACGTCAGAGGGCTTTAATGGGAAAGCTTGTTATGAAAATAAAGAGAGAGCAGCTACTAATGATGTATCTTTGTGCAAAAGTGCAAGTAACCAAGCACAAGCTAACCCAGTTAAATCTTATTCAAAAGAACCCAAGGATTTAAATGACAGAAGTCACCTTTTAAATGTTGAAGATGGTGATGTTATTTCATCAGATGACAGAGATATAATCAATGAACGGGAAAAGCTCAAGGATACTGATGAATACAGGCAAGCAACAGAGGAAGAATGGGCATCCAGGCAGCGAGTTTTACGAATTCAGGTTTGGCTTGTGTTCTTATATCCTGTTAGTTACTTATTTGTTTCGTTTGATAATCTTCACTGCCATTTCATTAATTTATATATTTGTGCTGTTGGATTTTCCAAACATTCGAGTTTGCAGAAGCAACCTACTCTGTAAATGGAGTGGGCTGCTTTTTTCTTGTTCCTTCTACTAGCACGGTGATGTAAAACTCATTTGTGATAGATGCATTGGAGTTTCCTTAGCTTGGCTCACGTGATCATGAGATCCTCCTATGAATAGTTCTGCATTACTGCCATACTTTTGGGATTCAAATGTAGGATGGTCAATTTACATGTCTTATTGTGCAGTTTTTAAGACAGACTATTATTAATGTGTAAAATTGATATTGAAATATGGCTGATATATTTGTTCATTTTAGGGTTGTCTCTGACATTCGTTTTACCAATTGGGTCTACCATGCCTTTTGTGTCTACGGCAGGTCTATTTGTGTCATAAGTTTGATGCTATTGCTTTTATTCTGCAAAGATATTGATGGCCTGATAGTGATGTAGCTTGATGTTGAAAAGCATTGTTGAGTACGGGAATAGTTATCTGTTATTAAACACACTGCTATTTGTCAGGCGGAGGAGGCACAGAGATTGCGCAAGAGAAGAAAAGCTGAAAGCATGCTTAAATATGACATTGAGAGAAGGCAAAAGCAACGTATTGAAGAAGTCAGAGAGACACAAAAGAAGGTTTGTATTTGTGTTCTCTATAATTACGACATATGTTATCTCCCTCTTTTTTTTTTGTTTTTTTTTTTGTGGGCTACGTTCAGCTGTATAGATTACTTATATTTAACAGTACATGTTATATTTTAGATATTAAATATAGTTTATTAGGCATTGCTAATTTGGTATATTCAATCAATATTCAGGATCAAGAAAATATAGATCTGAAGGAGCAACTTCGGGGTGAAGTAAGAAAGGAGATCAACAAATTGGAAATGACCTGCATAGATATGGCTTCACTGCTTCGTGGCTTAGGAATCCTAGTTAGGGGTGGTTCCCAGCACGATGTAAGTCATACATTTACGTGTTCGACTTACAATGCTTTTGGGTTTAGTACAGGCAGTGCAGATTGGTGCAGTATAGGATCGATATCCCTCATTAACCTTACCCTTTAACTCAAGTAGCTAGTAGAAGTATGGTTGTTTGTTTTGTTGTTTTTTTTTTCTGGGTTGCAAAACGTAGTATGCCATTGTCACTGCTAGATGCATCACAGAAGTATTTATATGCTTTCAGAAAGAAATATGTGTTCAATTTTTTTAATGGTTGCAGGTACATTCAGCTTATAAACAAGCTCTGCTAAAATTTCATCCTGACCGAGCATCACGAACTGACATCCGCCAGCAGGTTGAAGCAGAGGAAAAATTTAAGCTTATTTCTCGCATGAAGGAGAAATATTTATCTACTCCATGTTACTGATCACTAACACATAATTCTGTTGTCTCAACATCCTCTAATTTTTCAATCAGTACTATCAGATGTGGTCAAACGTGGTCGCGGCATGTGTTTTTGCTTCAGAGCTTAAAGATTTGTGATTCCTCTTTTACCCTATTCTGTTGCCAATGTACTTTGGGCCACCAAAAAAAAAAAAAAAAAAGAGAGAAGAGAGAGATTAAAGAAATTATAAAGGGAGGAGAGATGCCCAATCTACTAGAAATTTTTTGAAGCCTAATTAGGTGGACTAGGTATAGTTTATAAAGAAGTTGTAAGTTTCTGTAGTTAGTCAATGAAATTATTGTTTGACGGGAAAGACTCCGTTTCTTGCTTGTCAAAGTCATGCAAATGCAATTTGGTTTGAAATATGTTGGCCAAAGTATAATCACCTATTTCAATTCCAAATAATGATCTGTTTGAGTTGCCGGGGTCATGTTAAGCAAAAAGCTCTCACTAGTAGATAAAGGTTAACGTCGACCTCAAGAGTGAGAGAGACCTTTATTCTTCGATGATTCCAAACAAATTTACTTTTATGATATTGAAGTCTTATAGAACAAATTTTTTTACCCTCGTACGCAACCCATAAAATGATGACAATGTAATTTATTTTTTTGTTATGATTCTTTGTCACGCACATCTAGTGGTGGCAAAGCAAAAAAATAAATAGAGCCTGGCCAGGGCACATTGGTCCGCCAGGCTCCTTGGCGGGTTGCACCCGAAACGGGCCAAGCCCATTACAGTTTTTTTAATTTATTAATTTATTATTTTTACAACTATTAAATAATTTTTTAGGAAAAATTAAAAGATATTAAGTTTGAAATTTTTAATTGTTTTCTTTAAATAGATAACATAAACATGTTATGTCTTTCTCTATTATTAAAAATTTAATAATAATTAAAAAAGATATATTATATAAGTTCAATAGTTGATTAAAAAAAATAAAAAACAAAACCATTAAGAAAATTATTTAGAATTATAATGAAAATGTTCAAAAAAATAAAGAAATAAATAAATTTGAAATTTTGTATTTGATTTTATTGATGATTATTGATTATAATTCAAATTACTACATAAAAAATGAACTAGTATATCATTAATTATGAGCTTATGATTCATCATCATCATTCATGTATGAGTTATTGAAATTTTCTGTAAATTTTTCATTATAAATATGAATAATTTTTTGATTTTGCTTGGCTGCTTATTCCCAATTTTTAACCATACTAGCATCTCAACTATTTCAGGTGCCAACGAAATCCTTCGCTCATCTACTATCATCTCAGTTATGCTAAAAGTAGACTCTGAATAAATCGTGGACATTGGAATAGTTAAAACATCATACGCTAATTGTGAAAGCACTGAGAATCTTGATTGATGCCATTACCACTGTTCCAAAACTTTGAAGTTTTCATTATCAAGATCGATGTCAGAATCTAGCTCAATATATCGGTTAAACTTAGAAGATTGCAGTGGCTTCATTGGTAATAATGATTGACATGAACTTGATGATGATGATGATGAGCCATGACTATGCCTTTGAGAATGAGAACCTATCATGCACTCAATAAGACTTATTCTTTTTGAGAACGAGAACCCTAAAAGAATTTTCTGCCAAACTTAGTCTCATATATACTATATACTTCAAAAAACTTGTCACGAGTATTTGTATATTTAGAACTATAGTCTATCTTAATACTTGTAGCAATATAACTAATTAAATTAGAAAGATCATTTAATTTACTCTCAGGATCTAAAATAAAAGCAAAATAATATAATAAAAGAATTGGAAACTAATATTTCAAAAATATTTCTTGCATACGTATTATAATGGGTTCAAATATAGAGTCACATCTTTCTTTACAAAATATTTCGGCAATAAAAAAGATATGACGTAAAATAATTAGAGAAGTATGATAATAAATACTGGATAAAGTAATAGTAGCTTTATAAAAAACGTCTAAAAAGTATACAAATTTTTGTAAATGAACCAATCTTCATTTTTCAATACTAATTTACCCATTTTTGAATTATAAAATATAGTAATTGGATTTTTACATGGTAATGTATTTTTCAACATCAAGTAAGTGAAATTTCATCTTATGAGTATGTCAACTTGTAATTTTCTTGGTTTTAATCTTTGGATTATGTAATATCTTTTAAATTTGGTAATACGAAGATTAGACACATGAATGTAAGTAATAACAGATTGAATATTTTCAATATATACATTTATTATATCTATACCTGATTTGATAATAAGGTCGATAGTATGACATGCCCAATGTTGATGCAATAAGAATTCTCAAGTATATGAACTTACAAATTGCTAAGTAATTTTATAGCCTTTGTATTTGTGGTAATATTATCTAAAGTGATAAAGATAATACAGTTCGCTATGTCATATTCTTCAACAACATTTAATATTCTATTTCTAATAATTATTGTAGTATGTTTATTATCAACGATTTTAAAATTAATTATTATTTTTTGCATTATCCATCTTGAATCTAAATAATGTGTAACTACGCTTAAATAATCTTGTTTGGATTAGCACCCCAAATATCAGATACCAATGCAATGCAAAAGTTTAATGAAGTTAATTCAAATATTAATTCTTCACGCATATTTTCATAAACTTTAATGAAATTACTCCTAGTGGTATTTCTAGAAATTCTTTTAAAGTTTGGATAATAAGATCTTCTAATATGATATTGATAGCTATTACAATCACCAAATTTTAGTGGTAAATCTATTATAGTAATTAAATATACTAGAGACTCCCTAACTACTAAAAGACCATAGTTCCAAGAATTTACTGAACCATCTTTATTGAATTGAAGTATTGATTGAGTGAGCTCCTTGCCTCCTTTATGTTTTTTGACATATATATCACCATGTCTATTGAGATGAGCGGTTTTGTTAGATAGTTTAGTAGTTAATAATTTCTTGTAATATTTACATCTCATCATTTTATCTTTTTACCATCAGCCTCTTCTTTGAATTCGATATCAAAATGATCCTATACATTAGAAGCTGTCCTTGCATGTTTGGAGGTCGTGCTTGCGCTTGCGAACAACTATCTTGAAATTGAGAACAACTTATACTAGCATTTGAATTAGTTTGCATTTCGAGAGTTGGTCACCCTCTCAAGCTATGTGAATTTGGTCTTCTTCTTCATTAGCATCCATTTCTAAATCAATAAGGATATTTTTTGACATATCCATATCGTATATTTAAATATATTATTAATATGTTACTAAATTAATTTGAATTCATAATTTAGAATTATAATGAATCTATAACTAAATTAATTAATTTGAAAATATTATAATAAACTTTCTACTAGTTCAATTGTAAACAACTACGTATTACAAATTAATTGAAATTAAAAAAATAGTACTATAAAAAACTTTCTACTAATTTAATTTTAAATAATTACAAATTACAAATTAATTGAAATTAAAAAGATAGTATTATAATAAACTTTCTACTATCTTATTTATAAACAACTAGAAATTATAAATTAATTAAAATTAAAAAGATAATATTATAACAAATTTTCTATAAACTACAAACTAGTAAACTACTAACTTAATTGTAAACAACTACAAATTAATTGAAATTAAAAAAATAGTATTATAATAAAAATTTTATAAACTATTAACATTCTACTTAACTATTACACTAGCAAATAGCTAAATATACTACAAATTAATTGAAATTAAAAAGAAAAGTATGATAAATTAAATCGTATCTTGAATTAAGCCTTAAAAGTTATGGAGACTATAATATATAATCACTAATTACTGTAATTAGTAAATAGTAATTATATAAGATAATTAGAGAGAAAAAGATAAAATTAAGAATATAATTAGAGAGAAAAAATGAGATAATAAGAGAGTATTTTAAAGTTGAAAGTATGAAAAAAGAGTGGGAAGATAGAGTATTTATAGTATAAGAAAAGTTTTTTTTTTAATTAAATTATTTTAAAACATTGAAAAAAAACAAAACATTAAAGACTTAATGATAATATTACCAGTGGGCCCAACGATTATAATTATAGCTGTTGGCATTGGCTGCAGGCTTGCAGCCCATTGGAGTTAACAAAGGACCCAAACAATTTTGGGCAAAAAAAAAAAAGAATAATTTGGCTAGGATTCCCAAGCCTAGTTCGTCCATGCCCTTGAGTCCGGACCCTCATATGAACGGGTCGGGCCGACCTATGGGCCACTGTAATGGGCCATAAGCCGGTCTATTAGGCCTGGCCCGAATTGCCAAGTCTACTCACATCAAACAAACTAATACACAATTGCATAATGCTAGGCACAAAAAAATTATACCAAAATCTTACTCCAAGTGATATACATTTATTTCAACTACTAAATTTTAAATATTATAGTTCTATGTTTAAGATAAGATAGTATAGTAAGTGAATGCCACATCATGGTATAACTTTTTGGTGCAATATTTTGGTCTTTTATTTGTGTACATCAACTGGGAATGCAAGTTTTAAAGTTTGGGCTTCCACACACAAAATATATATTGTAAGGATTAACTACAAAAAAAAAAAATCTTTGAAGTTTGGCCTTTCTGTAATTTTAATCTTATATTTTTGTTTCTGAAATCAAAATACCATCATATTTTGAAATTCAAAAAATTTGTACCAACTATCTATATTCTGATAAATTTATTTTCCCAAAAAATGCAAATCTAGACTCAAGAAATGTTATTTTGTATCCAAATAGTTAAAATAATTACAGAAAAAATCATTTGGCCTAACACAAATTAGTAAATATATGAATTCAGAGTATAAATTTTTTGAATTTCAAAATGTGAAGGTAGTTTTTTATGAGAACCAAAATATATAGTTTAAATTGCAGAAAGACCAAATTTCAAAATATTTATCTTTTGGAGTTAATTTTATATTGTAAATTAATTTGTTGTGTTCCATAATTTTGATACATCTATTTTTTTTTTTTTGAATGACCGAAAATATTAGCAGTTTTCTCGTGTGCACCGGATAAAAGATCCTGATCATTTGTTAGTTCGGTGCATCATATTTGATTTATGGTTGACCAAAATATAGTCCTAAATGATTGAGGTTATTTATCGTTTTTTCAAGCTCTAATCCCATTTGATCTATTTTTTTTGAAAATTGTTTAATTGATTTAAGACTGCAAATTTAATTAAAAAGCATTTTATTTGAAAAGTTTAAAACTTAAAAATTAATTCTAGTTATTTTAAATTTTAAAAGGAATAATTCTAATGCAATCCAATCCCACAAACAACAATAGAATTAAGCATAATATGTTCGAATCAAATCTCAAATCATACCCCTATCCTATCAGGCGCACCAAATGTTCCACTAGAGTAATGCTAAAAACGAAACTATCAACGCCTTTGGATGCTTAGTCATGGTCATTGGATGCTAAAATCTCCTGCGCATATTCTTTTGCACTTGAAAGTCGTTTGTATGTCTCTTCAATTGTTTGCATATCAAGTTCAATATTATATCACACCAGATCACAGTGACCAGCTATAAGAATGACAGCAATGACTTTGTGATTGAAACATGTCTAGACCAAGTTCTAACTTTGGTAAGCAAAGAATCCGAATTAAGATTAGTTGAAAGCTCACAAATTTGGCATTAAATCAGAATCCTCATATTCAACCCAATCATTCCTTGAAAAGAAAAAAAAACTAATTATCGGATCAGTTACATATTAGATATTCACCATTATGGGAAGCTCTCCAACATGTTTATTCATTCCTATTACAGTCCAATTTTGCTTCAGTCTCCATTAACTATAAGATGCGTTCAAAGTGATTGCAGCATCACTTGAATTCCATGTTGAGCATGAAGTGTAAGAAACTGAATCGGTGAGTGAACATAAGTCGGAGAAAGAGTGAAAGAGTAGCGTTACAGAATCATGGAAAGAGCAATCTATGCTTTTGTGGATGCAAAGTTCATCCCCACACAGTTCCGAGGTTCAATACCGAAAGGAAAAAAGGCAGCCACATTGTTGTTTGTAGCTTTAGAAATCCCTTCTGAGAATCTCTCTGGCTTGAACACATGAACATCTGCTCCCCATATTTGCGGGTCATGGTGAAGTGCCAAATTGGGCATGTAAACTTGGAGATTAGCAGGAAGAATAAGGGTCTATTTGGCATTGTTTTTTATTTTCTGTTTTCACAGTAGTGTTTACAGAAATAAGAACAAAAACTATTTTATAATGTTTTCAGAAAATAATGGGTGTTTGACAAATATTTTCTAAAAATAATTTTTAGGAAAAAAAATTATATGAATATAAAAAATTATATTTGTATTATAAAAAAAATATTAGAGAGAAAAAGTCAAGAGAGAGTGACCAGAGATAAATTCAAATAAGAGAATAAGGAGAGAGAAAGTGATAAGAATGCATGAGGATAAAAAATAAAAATAAGAATGCATGAGGATAAAAAATAAAAATAAAAAAGGTTATAAAAAACAAAGTAGTAATAATGAATGAGGAGAGATAATATGATTAAAAAAAAATGAAAGGATAGAAAATGACGAGAGAGAAAGTGATGAAATAAAATGAGTAGAGAGAAAGTGATGAGAGAGAATGAGAAGAGAGAAAGTGATGAGAGAGAAAATGATGATAGAGAATGAGAATTGAGAGAATGAAGAGAGAGAAAGTGATGAGAGAGAGTGAGGAGAGAGAGAGTGGTTAGAGAAGGTGATGAGAGAGAAAGTTACGAGAAAATGTGTATATGAAAATCATATGAAAGAATTTTTATTTTTTTTCAGAAAAAGAAAAAATTACGAAAACACATTGAAAACAACATTTTGTTATTCTATGAATTTTTTGTTTTCTTCAACTCTGTTTTTAAAAACTATTTTCAGAGAACAATGCCAAACATTCTTATGTGTTCTCAGAAAACTGTTTTCTGTTTTTAAAAACAAAAAACTGTTTTTTAGTTATGATGCCAAACATCCCCTAAGATTTCCTAGCCTCACTTCCCTTTCTGCCTTTCTTAGAATTCCAATCACAGGAGGATATAATCTCAAAGACTCATTCATGATCATGCTCATCTGTATTAATGAAAAAATCAATAAAATTTGGCTGTTTCACATGTTAAATTGCATTTCTTTAGAGTTAAGTCTGTGACATACCGTTTTGAGTTTTGAAATGCCACCAGGGTTTGGTTTCTCTTGGCCAGATAAGTTGAGCACCTCCTTTCTTGTTTCCTCTTGCCAATCTGTATGTATTGCTAGAAGGTAAACAGTCCAAGCAAGTAAAGTATTAGTAGTTTCCTGCCCAGCAACATAAAAAGTCTTGCACTCATGAACCAAATCATCCACTGAAATTATCTGGTTGTTGTCAGCATCATTGTGAGCCTTGATCAGTACACCAAGAAAATCACTCCCATAGCTACCTTCTCCTCCATTCATCACCTTATATTCTCTTTTCTTAATTATCTCTATCATGCAATTCCTCACTTCTAGTTGAAGCAACTTGGATTCTATCTCGTCTTTAGTTTTGAAGAACTTGCTGCAAATTATGAATGAATGAAAAACAATTGAGTGGTTGTGGTTGATTACATGTGATTTCTTTAGCTTCTTTCATAATATATATATAAATATATATATATATTTTTTTTTGACTACTTTTCCATATATCTAGGAGAAAACTTACTCCAAGTTAGAAAAACTAAGTTTGTAAGTATTTCTGGATGTTAGAAGAATATGAAAAATTTTCTTCCCTTCTAAGTAACTGCTCCCAAATGCAGTTCTGGAAATCACTTCCGAGGTCAACAATCTATATTCTTCAAACACCTCAATCTCTTTGCCTTCATAGCTTTTCACCTTTCTAGCATCATGTCAACACTGGAAATCATTGCAAGAACCATACCCTGCTAAAGCAATGCCATCATACATGATTTGGACACAATCACCATTTATGCTAATAGTAATTAGTAGCTAGAGTGGTCCGCAATTGGGATTTTATTAAATTCACGAAAAGTTAAGATACTAAGTAGCAAACCCCTCCTGACTTTTACTTTCTTTTATTCAAATCAGGAATTACAACATAACAATGTTAGTAGTATCAGTTAAGTAGTAAAGTGCAAGCATACCTTCAAGCTGTCCCCGTGAAAGGCATAATTGGCCAGTTTCCTCATTTTTGCCCATTTTTCACTATCATCGGTTGTCACAAGATCATTACCTAGTAGGCTCTTTGCAAAGCCTCTCACCTTATCTTTTGGATAAGTTCTATTTTTATTGTTGAGTACCTCTTTGATCAACTCTGTTTCTGTGATAATTAATTGGGCTTGAGGACCATACTGCCAAAGATAATTCTTTCCTATTGAGGAAAACAAAATTGTTTCTATATATTCAATTTATATACTACATATAACCATACATAACCCAAAAAAAAAAAAATCTTAATTACCATATTTTTTACTCCACAAGTCAATATGAGGCTGATATTACGCCTCGCTCATTTGGCTCCCCAAAATCTAAATATTTTTGCTTAAAGTTCTAAGATTTTCTATATATACTGCTCATTTAAAAGAACAGTGGAAGGTCCTAGAATATGGTGGATACTTCTAGAATGTTCAAGAAAAGTTTTGACCATGCTAGAAGATTTTAGATGGTACTACTAAGTCCTAAAAGGCTCTAGACAAGGCCAGATGGTGTTAGATAGATTGGGACGGTCCTACAAGCTCCTAGAATGACTTAGAAGAGCCAAGATGGTAGATAAACCTCCTAGAAGGATCTAGGCTATGCTTGTTCTAGATTTCTATATAAATATCTTTGTAGATATTACTACTTTATTTGGAAAGCTTCTAGATCCTTTATAAGATCATGCCACTTAGCATGATCATAACCCTTAGTTGGTTTAGGATTTGTCTATATAAAAGACTCCTTGGGTTTATATATAAGTCTTATTTGTGAGAGTTGTAAGCATTCTAAAAGTAATATAATGTTTTCATTTACTTAAACTCTCTTATTTTTTACCACTTTGTCTCACAGCTTACTCTAAGTCCATTTTTTAAGTGTTAGTAGGCTAACTTAGTGCGACAAATTATTTTAAGTACCACACGATTGTCTAGTTTGAGACTAAAATTGTGATATTGTGGTATCAGAGCTTTGGTTGCTCATTATATCTTGGTGGTTCCATTGTCTATATTAAGACCATGACTACAACTTTTGACCCTGTCAAAGTTGGTGCTTCTAAACGAAGGTGCGATGAAGAAAAAAAGGGTACTACCTGCGGCAAGTTGAGGGATGTAGTGATTAGCTTAGAGGATAGAGTCTCGACAAGAGTCTAACTTGGGCACATTGGGCGAGCGAGTAGACGATCTAGATGGTCATTGCGACAGTTTGGAGACCGAGGATACGGAAATCCACAGCGGTATTAAAGATGTGCTTGGTGGGATATAAGCTAACTTAAAACATGAGATCGAGTCCTTTCATTTGGAGATTGCTAAGGTACAAGTTCTCTTCCAAAGAGAACTCACTAATATTTTACTTAGAGTAATGAGATGGGTGGTGATATTGCTTTATGCAAGCAAGCGGTGACCACCACTACAATCATTGAGGTAAGGAAGGTCGAGGTACCAAAACTAAAGATCTTCAATGGTACTCTAAATACTTGGGAAGTTGAGAACTTCCTATGGGGACGCGAGAAATACTTCGAAGCCACCAATGTGACAGATGATGCCAGAAAAATTCGTAATACTACCTTGTATCTAATCGATACTGCCATGCTTTAGTGGAGGTGGAGACAGGGAGAGATGCAACGAGGGGTGTGCACCATAGCTACTTTTGATGATTTCAAGAGAGAGCTTAAGAGGTAATTCTTCCTTGAGAATATCAAAGAGGAGGCGGGAGGCTATTTTTGGCGCCTCAAACAATCTGACAGTGTTAGAGACTACATGAAAGAGTTTACTATACTCTTGCTTGAAGTTCCTGACACTTCAGATAAAGATGCCCTGTTCTTGTTCATGGATGATCTTCAGAATTGGGTCAAGTTATAGCTTAAGCATCATAGTGTCCAGAACTTGGCCAATGCTATTACTATATTTAATAACTTTGTTGATTACTCTACCAACAAGGACTCTTCTAAGGCCAAAGACAAGAAAGGTGGTGAAGCAAAGAGTAGGAGAGAGCAAACAAAAGGAGGAAAATGGAATAGAGATAATTCTTCCTACAGGCACAAATACAAAGGCAAGGAGAAGAAAGGCTGTGACTTCTCTAAGCCAAGAGTCAAGTACTTCCTTTATAATGGGCCATATTGGGCACACGAGTGTCCTAAAAAGAAAGTTATCAATTCCTTAATTGCCTATGAGCCAAGCCAAAAAAAAGGTGATAGGGAAGATGGTGGTGCATGTTGGTTTCTTATAACTTCTTAACACCTTACAATCGACCCCTAATTACAAGTTAAATGCCTACTCTTTATGTATGTAACAGTCAATGGCAAGGCCACAAAAGCTTTGGTTAATATGGGTACATCGTACAACTTTATCTTTGTCGAGGAAGACAGACAGTTTGGCTTGTCAGTGTTCAATGGAGGAGGCTTCCTCAAGGAAGTAAATTTAGCAATATACACCATCTATGGGGTTGCTCATAGTGTTAAGGCTAGCTTAGGTATATGGGCTAGCCAACTTAATTTATCAGTGGTGCCAATGGACGATTTTATAGTAGTGCTTGGTTTGGAGTTCTTTAATACAATGTGGGCATTCTCTATTGCATTATGAATGGTAAAAAGACTTGTATGGTACCAACAGAGCAGTCTATGAAAGCAAGAAACAATGTACTCTATGTACTTCAATTCAAAAAGGGGCTTGAGAAGGGAGGAGAAGAGTTACTTGGCCATCCTAAAGGAGCACGATGATGAAGAGTTGGAACGTCAAGGTAACTTAGTTATAGAGGTGCAAGTTGTCTTGGATGAATTCTAAGATATGATGCCTAATGCCCAACCCAATAAACTTCCACCTAGGAGAGAAGTAGATTATAAAATCGAGCTTGAGCTAGGCACAAGACCACCCACAATGAGTCCTTATTGAATGGCCTCTCCAGAGTTAGCAGAACTCTGGAAACAACTAAAGGAGTTGCTTGATGTGGGTTTCATCAAGCCTTCCAAAGCCCTTTTTGGTGCTTCGGTGTTGTTCCAGAAGAAAAAAAATGGCTCACTAAAGATGTGTATTAATTACTAAGCTCTTAATAAAGTGACCGTGAACAAGTACTTCATCTCACTTATTGTTGACTTATTCGATCAACTTAGGAAAGCTAGATACTTCTCAAAGCTTGATTTGCGCTCGGGGTACTACCAAGTATGCATAGCAGAAGGATATGAGCCTAAGACCACGTGCATGATAAGGTATGGTACTTATGAGTTCTTAGTCATACCATTTGGTCTTATCAATATACCTGCTACTTTTTGCACCCTTATGAATAAACTATTCTACCTTTTGCACCCTTACGAATAAACTATTCCATCCCTACCTCGATTGGTTTGTGATAGTCTACCTTGATGATATAATCATCTATGGAAGAATACCTAGAACATTTGAGAAAGGTATTCAAGGTCTTGAAGGAGAACCAATTATTCATCAAGAAGGAGAAATACTCTTTTGCCCAAGAGGAAATGATGTTCCTAGGGTATAAGATAAAAGATGAGAGACTTATGATGAATAAGTCAAGGTGTGAGCTATCCAAGAGTGAGAACCTCCTACTAAGATACTAGAGTTGAGATCTTTCCTTGGACTTGTGAACTACTATAGGTAGTTCATTAAATCCTACTCAGCAAGAGCAGCGCCACTTACTAATCTGCTCAAAAAGAACAAGTCTTAGGAGTGGACAGACGATTATCAAAACTTATTTGAAGACTTGAAGAAGGTAATCAGGGAAGGGTCGATTCTTAGCTTGTCTGAACACTCCAAGGCATATGAGCTCTACATGAATGCCTCTAATTTTGCTATTGGTAGAGTACTAATGCAAGAAGGGCGTCCTATTACTTATAAAAGCCGTAAGCTCAATAACACCGAGAGACGCTACACAGTGCAAGAAAAAGAGATGATTACCATTATCCACTACCTAAGAGTATGGCGACACTACTTGTTGGGTACTCAGTTTATGATCATAACTGACAATGTAGGCACAAGCTACTCTCAAACTTAGAAAAAATTGAGTCCCAAGCAAGCTTGGTGGCAAGACTTCTTGGCAAAATTTGACTATAGACTTGAATACAAACTTGGGAAAGCCAATGTAGTGGCAGATACCTTAAGTCGAAAGGTGGAGTTGGCCACCTTAAGTAGGCCTAATAGCACCTTGATGGAGAAAATCAAGGAAGGGCTAGAACATGATATTCTTTCAAAGAGCCTGCTGTCCCTAGTAAAGGAAGGAAAAAAGAGATACTTTTGGCTAAGCAACGGACTTCTTTGCATCAAAGGCAATCGACTCTATGTGTCTAAGTGGGGGAACTTAAGAAAAAGAGCTTATTAAACAATGCTACGATTCTTTGTGGGTTAGACACCTAGGTCAGAATCGCATTCTTGCTCTTATCAAAACTATCTACAGTTGGCCTCAACTGAGGGATGATGTCGAGGCCTATGTACGAACTTACTTTGTATACCAATAAGACAAGGTAGAATAACAATCACTGGGTGGATTGTTGGAACCTCTCTCCATTCTTGAGAGATATTGGGATAGTGTCTCTACGGACTTTATCACTAGTCTGCCTAAGTCGGAAGGTTTTGGCAATATTATAGTGGTAGTTGATCACTGTAGCAAGTATGCCACCTTCATATATGCTTTACCTAATTGTCCTACCGATGAGACCACACGACTCTTCATGAAGCACGTTATGAAGCTCTGGGGAGTCCTGTCAAATACTATAAGCGATCATGACCTCCGATTCACTGAAAGGTTTTGGACAGAATTGTTCAAATTAATGGGTTTAGACTTGAACTTTTCTACTAGCTTTCACCCCCAAAATGATGGCCAGACAGAAAGGATGAGCATTTTGTTAGAGCTATACTTGAGGCACTTTGTGAGTGCCAATAAAAAAGATTAAGCAAAATTACTTGATGTAGCCTAATTCTCCTTTAACCTCCAAAGGAGCGAGTCTACAGGCAAGAGTCCCTTCAAGATAGACATGGGTCAACAACCTATGACTCCACATGCCTTAGTGATAATTTACGGTGAGAAAGTCCTACAGCATTCAAGTTTGCTAAGGCATAGCATGAGTAAGCGGAGTTGGCTAGATCCTTACTTAAATAAAACTTTTAAAAGAATGAAGAAGTAGATCGACAAAAAGAAGAGGCATGTTGAGTATCAAGAGGGGGATTTAGTCATTGTCAAGCTGCTACCTCAACAATTTAAAACCTTGAGAAATGTACGTAAAAGGTTAGTACGCAAGTATGAAGGTCCATTTCCGATTCTCAAGCATGTGAGTAAGGTCTCCTATAAACTTCAACTCCCTACTAAATTAAAGATTTTTCATGTCTTCCATGTTAGCTTGCTAAAACCCTACAATGGAGACGAGGAAGACCTTTTTAGGGGTGAGTCTAAAAGGGCTTTTACTGCGGTAGTAACCTCTTTTGATAAAGAGGTGGAGTGTATTCTGGCCGATCGCTTGATCTGCCAATGTGGTATACCTAATTATCGAGAATACTTAGCGAAATGGAAGAATGTGCCTAAGGCCGAGGCTAGCTGGGAGCATGAGTATGCCTTATGGAAATATAAAAACCATATCAAGCGGTTCAAAGTCGATGGCACGACAGGGACGTCGCGAGCTTGAGTGGGGGAGGGTATTACACCCCACTCATTTGGCTCCTCAAAATCCAAATGTTGCTGCCCATGGCTCTAAGATCCTTTATATATACTGCTCACCCAATAGAATAGAGAAAGACCCTAGAACGTAGTAGACACTTCTAGAATGATCAAGAGAGATCTTGGCCATGCTAGAAGTCTCTAGATGGTGCTATTAAGTCCTAGAAGGTTCTAGACAAGGCCGAATAGTGTAAATGGGTTAAGTTGGTCCTAGAAACTCCTAGAATGACTTAAAAAAGTCAAGATAGTGGGTGAATCTCCTAAAAGGATCTAGGCCATGCTTGTTCAAGATTTCTCCATGTAAATATCTTTGTAGATATTACTACTTTATTTGGGAATATTCTATACCCTCTGTAAGATTATGTCACTTCGTATGATCATAACTCTTGGTTGGTTTAGAATTTGCCTATATAAAGGACCCCTTTGATTCATTTGTATACAAGTCCTATTTGTGAGAATTGTAAGCATTCTAAGAGTAATACAAAGCTTTTATTCACTTAAACTCTCTTATCCTTTGCTACTTTATCTCACAACTTACTCTAAGTCATTTTCTTGAGTATTGGTAGGTTGATTTAGTGTGACGGATTATGCTAAGTATTGCACGATTATCTATTTTGAGACTAGGGTTGTGACACTGAGCTATAGAAACTATGTCATGTGACAAACACATAGGTCTCTTCATGGCATAACTTTTTATGGAGGAGATTTGTTTGGTGCTTCTATGGATGATTCTGCAAGATGGACCTTTGATTCCTTGAGAAGCCATTAATTTCTGTATCTGAGTAGGAACCCACCATAGTTTGTGAAATACCTTTACAAGAGCTACAAGTAAAAAAAGGCCCACGAAGGTTGAAAAAACTATTATAACGTCTCCCAAGGCTCTCATTTTTCTTGTGTATTTACCTTTCTTTTCTATCTTAGCAATTTAATTTTATTTCGACTTTGGTTAATTATAATAATTCATATATGAATTATAAGTAAAGCGTCAGACCCTTAATCTTATTTCAGTTTATTCTGAAAATGATGATACAAACAAGATGTCATCCATTCTGTCACTTTCTCAAATGGCCTTATTATTGACATACAATATCAGACCTACATAAATAAGTATCCATTGGAGCATAACATATTAACACATTTAGGAAAGCAGACGTCATGACTCATGAACAGGGACAATCCTTTTAAACCTGAAATTTTGTAATTTGATATTCTATTATATATATATATATATATATATATATATATATATATAGCTTTTCAATTCAATAAGTATTTTTTTTTTTACCTATAGGTAGGTATTTTTTTTTTAGCCGTTGGATCACCATCTAATGATGATCCAATGGTTATAATGAAATGCATGAAAAGATGTGCATCATTTTTTTTTTTTTATTTTTTATTTTTTATAATAAAAAAATATGCATGCTAAATTTTCATTGGCTAAATTGATACCTATGCATAAGTAAAAAAAAAAAAACACCTACTGGATTGGTGCCCATATATATATATTTTTTCTTTACCTATAGGTAGGTATTTTTTTTTTAGCCGTTGGATCACCATCTAATGATGATCCAATGGTTATAATGAAATGCATGAAAAGATGTGCATCATTAATGCTCTTTCTCTCTTTTATTTTTTACAATAAAAAAATATGCATGTTAAATTTTCATTAGCCAAATTGATACCTATGATACTAAACGCAAAGTCATGCTCACTTGACCACAAGAGCCAACACAGAGGCGACCTTGGTTAGGACTTTAGCCGCTTAAGGGTCACCTTCTCTCTATTTTATATGGGGCAGATATGTATACACTAAATATTATGTACTCTTGTAAAAAGCATAAACCAACATGATTGTCCTCTAATTATACATGTATCTTATAAATGATGACAAATGGTGAAATTTGTAACTAGTCATTGTCAAAAACTTCCAAGCGACCAAGCCTTGAAAATTATTCTTTTGTATTTAGGCTCATGTCAGACAAAAGAAGACATTATTGGGCAGGGTTTATGCTCCAATCACACCTAGTCTGGCTTTTCTGCATGTTGTTTAGTAAATTGAAGTTTTTATGATCAGAAAAATAGAATAGTAAAGCCACTAATTATTTTCTTATTGAACATTAGTATTTGACCATTTTCTTATTGAACACTAGTATTTGACCATTGCTTGGATTCCAAATACGAATGACAATTTATGCTGGAGTACTCAATTGACATTGGTTTTATTGGTCATTCAATTTTTGGCCTACGAGTGCGTTCATAGATATTAATATCTCCAAATAGAAAAATCCATCACCAAGCTTGGACTAGTCGAATAAGGGACATCTTTTAACAAAATTCTCGAATCTTACAAAACTAAACACTTTTTTAAAAAAATTGAAACTACTGCTGTTAAACACATAATTGGCCAAGAACAAAAATTACAACCGCGACTTTGTAACTGAAACGTGTCTAGACCAAGTTGTATATCTGTTGAGGGGGAAAAAAAAACAAACCTAGTTTTGCTTGCAAGAGTTCCCACTTCTCCATTGAATGATATTAATTTATTTTCAACATAGAAAAACTAATTCTCACAATATCACTACACGTTACAATATTCCTAGTGAAGTGGCAAATTGGAGATTAGCAGGAAGAATGAGATTCCAGTCTCTAAATTAGAAGAGAAAAAAGCGAAATAGTTATATATATATATATATATATAAATTCTTAAAAAAAAGATAAAGATAGAGACACTAAAATATTGCATTCTAAACTTAAACCACATGATGTGATATATATTTTAATTATTTCTTAATTTAAGATAAACCCACGTCACTTAAAATTATGTGATTAAAAATGATATTATATTACTGATGTAAATTTTTAATGTAAGATTTTAATGTCTCAATCTTCACTTTTAGAAAATAGTAAATTATTCTTTTAAACATGGATTCTAAACTAAATAATTTAATTAATGCAGTAGCACATAACCGATTAGTATTTATTACGTTACTCATTGACTGCCACCTAAGAATCACATCATTCAACCTGAAAATCTAGAAAGAAGTGGTTGAACATTTTCTCTCACCGATACATCCAAAAACGAGTAAAGAACGTATCAGCCGGCTAATGTACATTAGTACTAATTCATTTTACTCTATATGCAACCCATTTGAAGGGGCGGTCTTAAAAGTCAAATTTTAGCACCATTATTAGCATCTCCGATTTGGGATAACAAGGAATGGACCGCAAAATTATATTATTCATCTCCTCAGACCTAACTCAACCCAGTTCTCGAGTTCTGGCATCATTTAAAAATCTCAGTGCCAAGCAAAAAGCTTCTGTAGTTTTATGTTTATTAATATAGGAAATTGCTTATAGTTTTTCCCCATTTTTTTTGTCAAGGAAATTTCTACAGAATGTTCTAAAGCTTTATCGGAATTATTTATTATTTTTCTAAATATTTTTTTGGTTGATATTTGTTAACCCTTTCCAATTTTTTTGGTGTTGATTATCATCTCCCTTTTTGCTTCAGATGATTTATCAGTTTACATTTTTGATCTGAGACCTATTATTTACTACTTTATTGATATTTTGTTATTATTCAGATTATAAAAAAAAGAATGAAAAAAAATTAGAGTTTTGTGTTAAATCTCTGATTTTTTTAATTCATGTATTATTAGTAGATCTTTTTGATGCTAATTATTATCTTTACTTTGTTGTAGATGATCTGTTAGTTTATATTTATGGTCTAAGATTATTTAATGCTTTGTTGATATTTTATTATTATTTAGATTGAAAAAAAAAAGAGTATAAAAGTCAAGATTTCGTGTTGAGTAAGTCTATGAGAGTTAATTAATTTATTTATTTTTATATAATTAATGTATTGTTAGTAGTTGCTGGCTTTATATACTGTCATGTATCTAGTTTATTTTTTTTAATATTTTGATATTAGTTTTACTGCTATTCAATTATATATATATATATATATACACTAAACTTAAATATTATCTTCTTTATTCTACCTGTCTCTAATTTAGTTGTTGCCCAAAATTTCCCATGTCCATTACTTTCCTCGTCAATTGTGTGTGTTTAGTGTAGTTTTTTCTCATGTCTTGCTCTTGACATAATTTGTACCTGTTTGAACTTGGTTTGGAGGGTTTTTCTTGGGACTTTGTCAAGTACTATAAATATTTATTACCATTTATCATGTATTTTTTTTCTTTTTTTGTTTCTTTGAGTTTTAGCTGAATTTTTTTCTGTTCTTAATTAATGTTGGTTTTATATTCTATACGTGTACTATTAAGATAGTTATTCTTTTGTTATTGTATTAAATGTTATGCACTGTTAAATCATTTTATTGAAATCTATTATTAGTTCTGAATTCAATTAGATGTTATTGTCTTATTAATTAGTGTACACTATTTTAGTGTTTATTTATCTGTTTTTGTTGTTGGTTAATAGTATTTGTTTATCTGCTTTTATTGTTGGATTTAAATGTAATTAGATTTTGTTATGTTGTTTATTAATATGCATTGTTAACATTTTTGTCTTTTTATTTATATATTAGAAATTGGAAAATATTTTCATATTTTATTTAATGGTTTTGTATCTGATTTTTTTTTTCCATTCGTTGTTCTGCTGAATATTTGATTCTGATCTTTTCTTTTTCTTTTTTTAGAAATTTTCACTATCCAAATATATACAAATAATAATAATTTTATTTCCTTCTTTTTCTTTTCTTTCTTTTTTTTGGGGTTTTTAATAATATAATCTGGTGGTTCTGCCTCTTGGATCTTTGTTCTGTGGTCATTGTATGGACGTAGCTTTCTAGTCTTTTTACTTTAGCTATTTGTAACTCAGCCAGATTAGTTTTTTATGCTAGTTTTGACTGATAGATTGACTTTTGTTTTTTTAAATATTCTCCTGGTTTCTTCGTTACTCTGGCAGATATTCTTTTATCACTGTTTTATTCAGAGTTTTTGTTTCTTTAATGTCTTTTTGATCATATTTTATAACTCTTTATATATTTGACACTGATGATTATTAATTCTCTTATTATATGGGGTAATATATTAATTGCTCAAAAATTGTTGAGCATATTAACCTTTGTTGGACTCTTTATATATTTGGAAAGTGATGTTATTTTCTCAAATTTATTTTCTATGTTGATAATTTTATCTTTCTTTACTCATTTATTTCTTTAATCCTATCTTTTGAGCATTCTTTAATGAGAAGGACTTATTGAACTATGTAGATATACCTTATGTGATCTTTTTAGCGTTTATTTTTTTTTAATTATTCAATTTTCAAAAGATAAAATCTTGAGGCTTAAAAAAAAAATGCATTTAGGAGAAAAATGTATTTTTTTTCTTCTTTGTGATTTTATTCTGTTTTTATAGATAATTTCTGATTTTTTATATTTATTTATTTTTCAGTATTTGTTTTATACTGCTTTTTTTAAATAGTTTTTCTTTTTTTTATTACTCTTATTCACTTGGCAGTTTTTGGAAAATTCTGCATCATTCTCCTATGATTTTGTTCCGTTATTTGATTAGTATGATATACATAGCAGATTTTTATATATGCTGATAATGTTTCAAATGGTTATCTAATTACTAAAAATATTTATTTTTTATATCTGGAAAACAATTTCTTAGATAGTCAAATAGACATTTAAAAATATCTTATCATATCCATTTTCCATATATTAATGATATTTTCATATGTCTCAGCCAAATTTTGTGTATATTTATATGTTTATCTAGATGTATTTTTCTCCATATATTATACATTTAAAACAAAAAATCAATTTTACTTGATTGGTGGATAATTTTGGTCTTTTTATTCAAAAAAGAGCATGAAGATTTTATTCCGGAGGAAGGCAAAGAAAGAAGAAAAAAGAAGATTGTAATTGATTTTGGTGTCAAATTATTAAACAAATTTTATTGCTATTATATATTGCATTCTATTATGTATATCATTTAAAGTTTTGTATATTTAATTTGGTGGATTGTAATTTTATAAGCAATTAAAATATTGTACTGAAGATTTAATTTTGACGATTTACATATTGTGCCCACGATTTCATTATTATCATTCTCAATTATAAAATAGAAGCATAAGATCAATTAGCATAGTTTATATAGCAAAGTACATATAGATATAAAAATCAATTTCAGTTTTGTATGTAATTATAATATTCTAACATTTTATGTTAACGACTCATATATGGTAACTAGATCCAAAAACAAAATTACAGAAAAGGAAAATATTACTATCAATTTACACTTAATTTTATAATATATAAAATATATTATCTATCATTTAATTAATAATATATCATTTTACATTTCAAATCAGAGACAATATCAACAGAAATATCAAGAAAGTAAAAATTAACTAGATAATTAATTTATATATACTTAGAAATAAATGTGAATAAATGCTTCACATTTTGACAACAAAAAATTCATTACTTTTCTTTTTATTAAAAAAAAAGATAATCTAATTCTTTTTTTCCATTCTAATTCTTTCTTTTCTAATTGCAGTGAGGACGAGCAACAAAACATGCCAAACAAAAAGCTATCAAATTAATCATCGATGTATTTCAGTATAAAAATATTTCGTAATATTTTCAACAATATCCTATCATATTATAAAAAAAAATATTAACTACTATAAATAATATAACAAAAATTTATCAATCATTATATTCCATTTAATCCACAACATAAACGGGTGCTTAAAGGCTCGTTAAGAGCTAAGATCATAATATATAAGTGATAATATATGCCTTGTACACGTTTGCAGGGCAGAGGCCGACCAGTGCAGATAGAGAAAATCCTAAACCTTCCTGTTCATCAACAAAGCTGGGATAGTGTAATCTCTCAATCCGAAATGCTTTAAAAGCTTTAAAATTGTCTCAACGAAAGAAGAGATTTGTATCACTAACATTACTCAAATCACACGTGTGAACCAAAAAAAAAAAACTGTAGACCATAATGTAAATTTATATTGAGGATTAAATGTTGTAATCCTTTAGCAATGAGAGCAATAAAACAGAAAAGAAAACAAGCAAGCATACATAAAATTATTAAACCGTAATGTTAAATAAAGTTGTCAGTGATTCATTCGAAAACCTTCTTCCCACCCTGCCATGGAACTCTCTTATGGTATCCTACTCTGTTCTTTCTCTCTTTTTTTTTTCTTTCAAAATAATAATTGCTCTGTTCTTTTTCTTTTCTTTTTTTTTTTTTCCTTCTCATGTTTTGGTGTAAAAATACAGAAATACTGATTCGCAGTATATCCTTTCTATGAACAAATTTATATGAAGAAGCTCTATGAACAAGAAAAAACCATAAGGTGTACTTAGTATGTAGATCGGATCCATATAAAAGTACTCTGTATAAAAACTGATTTAGTTAGTATGTAGATTATATCCACGGGTGTAAAAGGACATTTACTCTATTTTGCTTTAGTGTGGAATTTACTTTAAAAATGACCCAGAACCTAGTTTTGCTTTCATTTTCTCTTTTAAAAATAGACATTATAAATTTTTTTAATACCAGTGTTCCAAACAAGTTACATTAATAAGGTGCTTCTTGAATTCTTTTTCATGAAAAATACTTTAAAAAAATCGTCAAGTTTGACCAAAAAAAAAAACGTCCCCAATATTAGTTTTGAATCTTTAGTTGAACTTCATTTTGTTGATGACTTGTGAGCTAATGAAATACCGAGAGGACGTGAGATTTGAGATTTGGAATGTTGATGTATTTCTAATAGTTGGAACTAGAAAAATGGGCCTTTTTTCTTTTCCTCGCACACTTTTCTGCCTTGACTATTAGGCTTATCATATAAAAATATCTTAGGAATATATTATGTCACACTCCACTTACGAGGACTTACACTGCATACCTAAAAAGTAAAGTTTTATAAATACGCAAGATATTTATTTATAATTCACAAAAATTATAAATACTAATAAATCGTGTACAACTTAATAATTTTATTAAGTCCCCAAATTTTAAAAATTAATTATACAAAATAGATATTATAATCTAATAAATTTGCACTAATTGACCATTATAATCTTCATATTTTCTAAATAAAAATGAATGAGTATTTCTTTTCACTTATGAACTCAAATGCATCCAAATTACCCAAACAAGTTCTTCCTTAATGAACCTCTTAATTGATGATATTTAAAACCTGAGAAGAAAAAATAAAAATGTGAGTTAGAAGCCCAATAAGTAACCAGTAATCTTAACTAACTAGATCAAGTATATGTAATCCAAAATTATTAACAAATGTTTTTTAAAACAAATTTGGTTTCTAAAATAAATACTTTTGAAAATATTCAAATCAAGCCATTTAGTAAATAATTTGACAAAAAAAGTAATAAATTTCTAAATCTGTCTTATTGAATCCCTTTTAATTAATAACAATTTTAATTATACTTCTCTACAGTCTTTAACGACTCTAGCCACATTTAATTTCTGTGACTAGATCCGAATCTGCCACAATTACTCTTGTAGCCGGGTCCAAATTTACTACAAATAACACATGTAGCTAAGTCTGAATCTACTACATTTAACCTTATATTTAGATCAATATTGTCTACATATAACTCTTATGGATTGGGTCCATATGCATAGTCAGTAAAGAGAGTTTCAAAATACTTATTTATAATGACGAATCATAAACAATTTTACTTCTACCTCATTATAATAATGTAGTCATTCTAAAATAATTTTTTTGTAACCATATTCAACAATAATTTATATAATTGATCCATAATTTGCTATAAAATTAATATAGAATCATACTATTTTTCACAAAAATTATGTTATTTCAATAAAATAGAATTCTTTTAATAAATAGTCTTATTGCCAAAATATATTTTTTTATTTGAAATCATATTTTAAAGAAAATACCTTGTAAACATGATTCTATAAGAAATAATAAAACAACAAACTATTTACCTTTTAGACAAGGAGAACTACTAGAAAAGATTACAGGTTTACTTACTTCATTTGCTCACTTTGTCTATTTAATCAAAATGATCAACGTAATTATTC
The DNA here is from genome assembly GCA_002914805.1 of Parasponia andersonii. Taxonomy (NCBI): domain Eukaryota; kingdom Viridiplantae; phylum Streptophyta; class Magnoliopsida; order Rosales; family Cannabaceae; genus Trema; species Trema andersonii. The sequence continues at coordinate 1,754,582 of JXTB01000003.1, read as the reverse complement.
AAGCACTTATTATTATATAAACCATATATAAGTATCAAATTACTGAAATCACATTCTAATTGCACAAAGAACAATGATTAGTTGTTACTTATGAATTTTTTATGATCAACTCTACTTTTCTCAAGTAATCTTAATTTTCTACGATTAATAGCAATTCTGATATACCTCTAAAAATCACTAAACTACAAGTAATGAGGGTCCTAAAAGTGGCAAGAATGTGATTTTAGAGTCCATACGTGGGCTCTATAGAGTCGGACAAGTTGCTATCATGTTTTATTCTAAGTGTCAAATTTTCTAAATTCATAATGCTCACTTCAATTAGCTATAATTCTTTATTTAGAAATCCGTTTTTGATGAATTATATACTGTTAGAAAGTAATTCGATAATCTTTTTAACCATATCAAATATGACCAATCAGATTATTAAAAGCCTCTATAAATGCGTCACAATCATTGTTGTGTTTTCTACTTATGTAAAATATTCAAAACTCTATAACTTTCTATTTACCTAACTAAATCACTCAAAATTTATCTTGCTTGAATCCTAATATTAATAGGTTTCATCCTCTATTAAATTCATCCTATATTTCATAAATAAGTAATGAAAAATTCAAAACCCTAACCCTAGGTATTTAGTCTCTCAATTCCAAAGTCAAACTAAAACATAAAACTTAATTGATTAAGAGTGAGCCTCGATAACCTATGGCAATAGTCTTCACTATCTTGTTTTTCTCAGAATTATCTCTTTGTCTTTCCTATAAATCTGAGTAGATTATTAGACCTTAGGGTTTTTTAAAGATCTAAAAGAAACTTATTCGATCAGTAAATTAACCCCCAAAACCACTATATATTAATTAAGGTCTATATGGTCATTTTCTTTTATCCTTATATTATTTATATAATATAAATAAATCAACCTTTTTTTTTTTTTATACGAGATGTTACATATTGCGAAGAAGAAAGAAATTCTTAACTCCTTATGAGTCTATGAGTTAAATATTTTTTGCTCTTGAGATGACTGTTTAGCGACTTGTGTCTTAAAGGACAGTTTCGTGCCAACGCAGAGGCCTTGACAACCGCCTTCGGTTCCTCCTGTTGCCAATCAGTTTTGGTTGCCAAAGGAAATACTCTGAGCAAATCTAAGAGGTAAAAACTTATGTCTTGTCATTAGCATAAGGGTTGGCCTTCACTAGGAATCTATGGATTATCACTTCCATAGTTTCCTTTCCCCTTTATTTGATCAAGAACAAGATAAGAGATGAGATTCAATTACAATATGGCACCTGTAAGAACAAAAAGATCAAGCTGTATACTTGTATTTTCGTTGAGCTAGCAAGACCTCATCTATTAACTATGGTTCTTTAGAAATTCTCCTATTTCCATTGAATCACATTTATCAAGTAATCAACATAAAGTTCACATTATTTATTTGGTAACAGGCTCTCTAATTGGTAGGACATGTTTCTTATACATTTTATTATTCATTCTACTGGTTTACAGTTCTGCAATCTTGTAAGACAATCATGTTTGAAGGTTCTAGAGTCTGGCTCTATATATCCTTGCGTGGCTTGAATGTATTTAAGGCGATTAATGTAGCTCATAGTGGCTGTAGGATCACTTGAATTCCTTGTTGCGCATGAAGTGTGATAAGCTGATACGGCGAATGGACATAGGCCGGGGAAAGTGTGAAACTGTAGCGTTGTAGAATCATTGAAAGAGCAATCTTCGCTTCAATTAGTGCAAAGTTCATGCCCACACAAATTCGAGGTCCCATTCCGAAAGGAAAAAATGCAGCTGGGTTGTTATTGGTAGCTTTAGCAAACCCTTCTGAGAATCTTTCTGGTTTAAACTGATGAACATCTTCACCCCATATTTGAGCATCATGGTGAAGTGCTAAATTGGAGATCAAAATTTCCATGTCAGCAGGAATAATGAGATTTCCCAGTCTAAGCTCCCTTTCTGTTTTTCTCGAAAAGCCAAGCACAGGAGTATATAGTCTTAAAGACTCATTAATAACCAGGCTCATCTGCATATCAGTTTAACAATCAGAATATCTTAAAATTTCACGTATTAACAAAAAATTTCTTGTTGACGTAATTATGGTATCCTTTTTTTCTTTTGAGTTTGTAGCTTACTGTTCTTAGTTTGGCAATAATTTCGGAGTTTGGATTTTGTTGGCCAAATAAGTTGAGCACCTCCTTTCTTACTTCCTCTTGCCAATCTGTATGTATTGCTAGAAGAAACACGGTCCACGCGAGCAAACTATTAAGGGTTTCATGTCCAGCAAAATAAAATGTCTTGCACTCATCAATTACATCTTCCATTGAAATCCTCTGTGTTTCACTGGCATCATGGTGAGCCTTTATTAGTCCACCTAGAAAATCACTTCCATATCTATCTTCTTCTCCAGTCATTGCCTTGTTTTCTCTTTTCTTAACCATCTCCTTTATTGTGTTTTCTATTTCTTTCTCAAGCATCTCCGATTCAATCTCGTCTTTAGTCTTGAACAACTTGCTGCAAAAAGAAAGAATAACTAGTTGAGTACTTAAGAAAGGTGGGTAATTCTCGAACTCGGTATTTATTCAAAAGCAGTTCACCTGATGATAGGTAGCCTAACTCTGAAAATATTTTCGACTGCTATGACAGTCAACCTCCTCAACATATCAAATATTTTCTTCCCTTCAAGGTAACTGCTACCAAATGCTGTTTTGGAGATCACTTCAGAAGTCAACACCCTAAATTCTTCGAACACCTCAATCTCTTTGCCTTCATAGTGTTTCCACCTTTCAAGCATTATCTCAACACTAGAGGTCATTGCCGGAACCATACCCTGTAAGATGATGACAATAATTTCGCATTTAGCACAAGTGAAAAAGAAAAATATACCAATATACTAGGGGTGGTCTCTAGTAATGCTATTAAAGGCTCACTTTCAAGCTCTCTGCATGGAAGGAATGATTTGCTAGTTTCCGCAATTTCGACCATTTTTCACCCTCTGTTGTAGCAAGGCCATCTCCAAGTAGCTTCTTGAGAAAGTCTTCGGCAGGAGATTTTGGATAAGCTTTATTTTTATTGTTAAGTACCTCTTTGATCAACTCCGGCTCTGATATGATAAACTGGGGTCGAGTACCAAGCCACTGAAGAAAATTCTTTCCTGTGGTAAAGAAAATATTGGAAACGTTTCTTTCTCTCTCTCTTTCTCTTTCTCTCTGAGCATAATAGTAGAACAGTCATTGAAGCTACGTAGCTCTTACCATACATTTTGGACCACGAGTGAAAGCTGGGCTGAACCTTAGGAAATATGTTGTGTGATAAAGTCATAGGTTTGCTCACGGCTTCCTCTCTCATAATCCACATTTCTTTGGCATTACCTTGAACAAACTTGTAAGAAGGGCCTCTGATTCCTCGCGAAGCCATCAAGTACTGGATGCGAGCCGGAGTCCACCATAGTTTGTGATAGATCTTTCCAAGAGCTAACAGGAAAAATAGGCCAAGGAAGATTGAAAGAGTTACTACCATGTCTCCACCCCACACTCTTATTTTCCTCTGTCTTTCCAACAGGTTGTTTTCTATTCGAACAATTTCATGTTTCATAGCTTTTAAGGGATAAATATAATTCAAGCTGACGATATAAACGAGACACCAGCAATTTTATGGGCGGCATGAATCCTTTATGTTTATTAGCTGTCCCAAGAGAGGGGGGGAAAAAAAAATGAAATGGGTAATACTTAAACATAGGATTTAAAACAAGGTGCCTATTTTGGCTGCATTTGAGTAGTACTCATTTGCAGGGGACCATGAAGTTGATAAAAGTTGATTTTTGTATTCTTAGACTTGTTTTTATTTTTGTTGTTTTCTGGTCTAGTTGTTTTTATTTTTCTGTCTCTGTGCTAAGCAAGAAAGAGACCATAAATTAATGGACATTTGGGTGTGTATGGTTGCCTTGTCATCTGTCGGTTTCATTTTATAGAAAAACTAAGTTTCAGCTAAACCAAAACGGATCAATAAAAATAAAAACATAAATGCTTAGTGGGCTATTCTTTCTAATAAGTACTTTAGTATGAATCTTCTACCACCTAACCTCACATTTACCTTAGGATTGTTTAACATAAAAAGAATCACCAACTTTCGAACCCAAAAAAAAAAAAAAAAAAGCCTCTTGGAAGTCACAGAGCGTGCATTCAAGATATATCTGTTATTTGTCGCCGTTTATATTTCTATAACCTAAGCAAAAAGTGTCAACACCAAAGGAAAGTTTGGGCCTTAATTAAATTACGTAAATGACCTTCGAGCCCTGGATGTCAGTAGAACATAGATTGCATATTTTTGTAATTTGATTCTCTCTTGTCCCCTAATCGATCGGGCTATAACTTCTTCCCTTGGTTTTTTTATATCCTAGTGCTATGGATTACGCACCTAATCTTTGTTAACGGGAGAAATAAGGTTTATGGTAGTTCACCTCAAAAAAGGAGAGCTACTTCCATATTTTGCCACTCCGTCTTCCATGTAACAAAGAAAAAAAATTACAAAGAAAATTTTTACACTTAAGCCTCTTTCTTGAATTTTGCGAATTTTAATGTCCTAAATCTCGTATTAGGTATGCTCTCCAATATTTATTCATGTTGGAGTTATATGATAAAAACTTTTTTGAAAGGCAAAAAGATGTGAAGTTATGTTGCTGTTACTTTAGTTAAGTCTATAGATAGGTAAAATCCGAAATTTGTACAATTGTTGGATATTTGGGATGTAGATAATTCGAAGATTATTATATGGATCAATAAGTCTTTCGTACACTCTATAGGCACTCAGTTAGTGAAATATGATACTACCAAGGAGGTTTGGGATCATCTCGCAAGACTGTACGCACAGTCTAACTTTGACAAACAATATCAATTAGAGTCTGATATTTGATCTCTTGAACAAAACAATCTGAGTATTCAGGAGTTTTATTTTGCTATGACAGATCATAGTCTCAACTAAGTGTCTATGTTTTCTCTTAACAACACCATTTTGTTCAAGAGTATAAGATGTTTGGTGAATAGTTCCATCAAAAGCTAGTAGGTCAGAAAAGGTATTAGAAGTGTACTCTCCCCCAAGATCACATCGAAAACACTTGATAATAGATAAATGTTGAGTTTTAACCAAAGTACAAAAACTAATAAAAATAGCAAAGAAATCATATTGGCATTTCATAAGATATACCGAATAGTAACGAGTGTAATCATCAATAAAAGAAATATAATATCATGACCCTCCCCTTGTAAACATAGGAGAAGGTCCCCACACATCAGAATGAATAAGATCAAATAGTACGTGAGAAAAAGAAATACTTTTATTAAAAGCCAAAGCAAAGAATTTTGCTAATTTATAACCATAATAATCTGAAATATCATGAATGTTCAAATTTCTTAATGCTTTTGTAGAAATTAAAACTTTAAACGCGATACTGAAATATGACTAAGGCGAGAATGCTACAAATAAAAACTAGAAGAAGAAGAGTTCAAACGAAATAATGACAAGTGAACACTAGTAGTTGTAACATAGGGTACCTTAAGCTGATCCAAAATATAGGGTTCCCATTGTCTATGGTCGATCCCAATCAGCTTCTGAGAATAGAGACCCTGTATATAACAAGTAGTTGATGAAGAGAAGACTAAATTGCCAGAATCAAGCAATTGACTAACAGAAACAAGATTCAAGGTAAGATTAGGAATATGGTAGACTTTAGGGATACAAAAACAAGGTGTAACAACTGAACCAATACCTGCTAATGGCATAGGGGTACCATTAGCAGTCACAACAGACAAAGATGACTCATGAGACAAAGAAAAAAATGATGACAAGTTAGGTGACATATGGCGAGAAGTACTAGAATCTAAAACCTATATTAAGGCAGTCATACATGCATAACTAAATGACGACGAACCTATATGAGAAGAGGCAGACATAGCATATGGTTGAGTTGCAAATAATTTCTGAAATTGCTCAATTATCACTGCATCTAGTACTTGAGTAGTTACAACAGTATTAGGCAGAGGTAGTCGATAGGTCTATTGTGGCATAGTATTAGGCAGAGGTGGTCAGTAGTTCTATTGCGGTGATTGTCTTTCATGCCTCCATGATGGAGGAGGATGTTGTGATAACAAAGATGGTTGTTACTATTGGGACTATTGCTTGGCTTTATTTAATAACTTAGGACACGGTTCCTTCCAATGATCCTTTTGTTTATAGAAACTAAATTCATCAGGAGCAACCCTTGCGTACATTTAAATCTGATTAGAGATATGTGGTCGTTGAGGTCTTATAAAGATGAAAGGATTAGGTGTTTGAAGAATCCTCTTTTCTGCATGAGACTTTAGGCGTATCTTCTCAGCAAATAATTCACTAAGTACTGAATCAATAGAAGGAAGTAGACTGCAATATAAAATTATACCATGAAGCCCTTCAAAATCATCACAATGAGCCATCAGAAACTAAACCGATCATTGTTCTTCTCTTTAGGCAATATAAAGAGCAAATGATCATAATTCAATTGATGTTGTGAGAGCTTCAAATTACACATAATTCAATTTTCCATGAGTAGATTAAACATATCGAGATTGATTGTCATATCAGTCACCATCACTATCGGATTGGCACATTCATTTTGTCTTTTGTCTATTCTATTATGAAGATTGCTGACTTGTTTACAAAGGCACATACCACCTCATATTTTTTATTTTTATTCAACAAAATCTCTTTGTTTTTTTGCAGCTGCATAGTGAGTTTGAAGGGAGAGGGTATTAGATTATATTTAGGCTTTCATTAGTTATCTTTAGTGAGGGTATTTTAGTCTTTTTATTATCTATTTATTTGTCTATATAAACTTTTTTTTCTGATGTATTTTTTGAGTGCTATGCAATAAGAAACCCTAGTTGTTGTTCTTTTCCAATTCAATTCTTAAAATTATCAATTACAAGTGACCATAGGACATTTCAAGCCATTAATATTAGAGTTTGGCACACTTAAAGAATGTAAAGTTCTTTGGTTTTGTCATAATAAAAGGAGCAATTAATTGTAGTATTATGTAAAACTATATATGGATATTACTATTTGGTCACCCCAAATTAATTATAGTTTAGCACGGATGAGAAAAACAAAATTGAAACTTGTGTATATATATTCATACAACTAATCTTATTCTACTTGGTTTACCAAATACATTTAGGGCAATTTTGTTACTTAGATAGTAGTTGTAACATTGCTTGAACCCCATGTTATGCATGAAATGTGCTAAGCTGAAAAGGGGCATGGACATAGGCCGTTGAGAGTGGTCAAATTGACTCAATTCAACAGCCCACTTAAGCAGCCATCCTGAAGTCTTAGGTTCTGTAGAACCTGTTTCAACGAAAAATTCGTGAAAACTCTGATGGAGTGAGCATGAAAGTAAGGTCGAAGCTTTCTTGATGCGATGACGAGTGCTAGTGCCAATTTTTCCATCTCTAGATACCTAGTTTCGGTATCAAGTAATCTTTTACTTACATAATAGACTGGTCGCTGTATATTTTCCTCGCGAATTAATGCAGCACTCGTCGCATATTTGGAAACAGCGAGATATAAGCATAATTCTTCTCCTTGATTTGGCTTCAACAAGAGTGGAGGAGAACCCAAGTGCTTTTTCAACTCTTGGAATGCCTGCTCGCATTCTTTCGTCCATTCGAACCTCTTTGATCCTTTCAGTACTTTAAAGAACGGTTGACATTTATCAGTTGACCTGGATACAAACCGACTCTGTGTAGCTACTCTTCCTGCTAGGCTCTGCACATCCTTGGGTTTACAAGGAGATTGCATATCAATCAACGCTTGTATCTTCTGAGGATTCACTTCAATACCTTGCTGATTGACCATAAAACTCTGAAATTTTCCAGATCCTATCCCGAACGCACACTTCTGGGGATTCAGCTTCATTTGATATTTCCGGAGACTTTTGAACATCTCATCAAGGTGCTTGATGTGATCTTCGGCTTTCTCCGACTTCACCAACATGTCGTCGACATATACCTCCATTGTCTTGCCAATTTGTTTTGCAAACATCATATTGACAAGACGCTGGTAGGTCGCTCCTGCGTTGACAAGTCCGAAGGGCATCTTTTTATAGCAGTATAATTCTCGATCAGTGATGAACGAGGTATGCTCCTCATCTAGCTCGTACATGAGGATTTGATTATATCTAGAATACACATCCATGAAACTTAAGAGTTCATGCCCCGATGTCGCATCTACAAGCTGGTCGATCCTCAGAAGGGGAAAGCTGTCCTTCGGGTATGCTTTGTTAAGATCGGTGAAATCGATACACGTTCTCCACTTCCCATTAGGTTTCCTCACCAAAACCGGGTTTGCAAGCTAGTTAGGGTAAAAATATTCCCTTATAAATCCAATTTCGAGCAGCTTCTCCACCTCTTCTTTTAACACGACGTAGCGCTCAGGATTCATAGTTCTTCTTTTTTACCGTATAGGCTTCTTTGTCGGGTCTATGTTAAGATGGTGGCATATGATCTTCGAATCGATCCCTACCGTGTCTGAATGTTGCCATGCGAAGACATCCAAGTTAGATTTCAGAAAAGCGACCAACGAAGCTCGCACAGACTCTTGAATCTTCGTTCCAATCTTTAAAGTTTTGGAAGACATGTCGAATGATAAATCCTCCATATCTTCAATGGGTCCAGTTCTGACCTTTTTGTCTATTTCTCGTGGATCGAAATCTTCACTGGTTGTGTCGATTGACGCTTTAACTGATGGTACAACTGATGCTTTGCTCGATGCTTCGATTAACGCTTCTTCTGGTAGCTGGACTGTCACTGTGCGAGGTGTCGCATCCTTTGCTGTGAGTTTCAATGAGTTGTTATAACAAGTCCACACATCATATTGGTTTCCTCGCACCTCGCCTACCACATGTTAGGTCGGGAATTTCATAGTGAGATGGTAGATTGAAGTGACGGCTCGAAGTTCCCTCAATGTCAGTCTTCCCAGTATAGCATTGAATGCAGAGGGGCAATTTACTACCAAAAATTAGGTCATTATCGTTGAAACCCTAGGATAGGTTCCAACGTTGACCATTAATTCAATCATGCCTATAGGCATCAGGCTGTCACCAGTGAAACCATAGAGCGGAGTGACGGTAGGCTTCAAGTCGCTCTCATTCAACCCTATCTTCTTAAAGGTGTCATAGTAAGGATGTCAACAGCACTTCCGTTATCAACCAATACTCGCCACAACTGCGTACTTCCACAATTAATTTTTATGACCAATGCATCATTATGAGGATAATAGACTTCCCTTGTATCCTGTTCTGTGAAGGTAATGTCCATGTCCGGTACTCGTTGAAGCTTGCGTGGTCGCTGCCCAAGATGCATGACATTAGTCAATGGCTATTGTCGAGCTTCTCGTGCATACCTGTCTTGCGCCCTTTTCGAATCTCCGCCAATATGTGGTCCTTCAAAGATAGTTCAGATTTCGTGTTGAATTTCTGGAGGTCACTGTTGGTTTTCTTCTCGCCTTTCGTTGTATTGCCTGGTAACTACCGCAGTCGCCACTCTTTAATCAATCTTTCAATTTCATCCTTCAAGGCATAGTAATTATTGGTATCATGTCCAATATCATTGTGATATCAGCAGAACTTGTTGGGGTCGCGCTTTGCCCTGTCCTATTTCATTGGTTCCGGTTGATGGTATCATTTCTGCTTGTTTGTGACTGATTGATATGATCTATGGGCACGTTTAACTCTGTGTGATTGTTGAACTGCATGGGAGCTCTTGAAATCTCCTGCTTTTTAGGTCTAGGCTGATTCTCTGTCAACTGTTCATTACTCCTTTTATTTTTCTTATTACCGTTATTGTTGGTTATGATCGCATCTTTAGTAGCATCTTTCCTTCTTTTTGTCTTTTGTATATTCTCGCACGAAGATTCTACCCTCAGATACCGACCAACCCTTCGGTAGAAGTCCTCTAGAGTTCTACATTCTCGCTCAAGTAATTCCTCCCAGAGTTTAGTTTCTGATCACACCCCGGCCATCATGAGAGTTAAAACTCCCCCTTCAGGTGGGTTGTTGACCTTTTTCTAACTCTGAGGTGAATCGATTGAGATAAGATGGTAGAGTTTCCTCTGGACCTTGTCGAATTGCAGACAAGCTAACAAGTGGAACAGTGAAATTCTTTGCAGTTTGGAACTGTCTCAAGAACGCTATCTGAAGTTGTTGCCAGGACGAGATTGAGCCGGATTTGAGTCCTCGGAACCACTTCTTTGCTGCTCCTGAGAGAGTTACAGCAAAACATCTGCAACGTGCATGATCATTGACACAATGGAGTTCCATCAAGTCGCTGAAGTGATCCATATGGTCCTGTGGATCAGTTTTCCCATCAAAATTGTTTATGGTAGGAAGTCTGAATCCAGTAGATAAGGCAGCAGCTCGAACTTCCTCACTAAATGGCAATTGATGATACCCATCAGTGAGCTCATCGTTCCAACTAGCAAGTGCATCTAATGCGATCCTTAAATTGTGGACATCGACATTCGGAGGGAGAGCATTATCTCTTGCTGGCGGCAATGGTGGCCTTTGATCATTATCTCGATGTATGGCGGGTTGGTCAAGTAGAGTCTTCTACGATCTATGAGAGGAATCCAGCGAAATAGTGCGACGAGATCGGCTTTGGTCGTTATGATGTAATACGGATCGTTCATGACTACGTCGCTGCTCCAAGTATTGTCTTAGGTCTGTAGGATCTTGTCTCGACTCTCTGTTGATCCTTTCGAAGACACTTCTTGATTGTCATTTTTGTTCGCTGTTTAAGCGATCTTGATTACCAGTGGATTTATGAGAAGATTGTCCATGATTACGGTTAGTACTTGAACTCTCTGTACCAGATTCTAGAGGTAAGTTTGTGACTTTACCTTTTCCTTTGGAGATATGATCTTCATGATGCTCTTGCTGGATTCTTGGCTAGTCTCATTTCCTTGTCTCTAGGATCTGTATTCCTTTCTCAGGTAGTTGAGTAGGATGTCCTCTGGGATGTTCATGTTGTGGTGGGGTCACCATCTGCCCTTCAGCAAGTCGTTGTAGGGAGTTATTGATCTGGTTAGTGATTTGCTGAAGGTTTACTAATGTCTCCTCCATGCGATCCTGTCTCTAACCAAAGTTTTCTGATGCGGTCATGGTAGGCTGATCCTGGGCAGGGTCTGCCTGTGCAGCAGCAGTACTTTGCGGTTGGTTTTGGCTAGTTCCAGTTCTAGTATTTGCCATTAAAAAAGCGAAATTTGACAAACTGTTTTTTCTGGAATAGCCCTCCTTCTAGCACCGATTGTGATGAAGGTTTTGTCAACAATAAATTTAGAAAAAATTACGAGATGTGGCTTGTATGAAAATGGTTATTAATCAAAGCAAATAAAGAGGTAAAGATTTTATAGTGGTTCAGCCCTGAAAAAGATGAGCTTACGCCCACTATTTTTCATTATTTTCTGGAGAATTACAAGAACTCAAAATTACAATGTGTTATCCAGAAAGAAGAAGAAAACACTCTCAAGAATTCCTCAGTCTTTTTAGATCAGAAAAAGTTCTCTCCCACCAATGCATTGAACTCCCTTTATATAGATGATGGTAACTCAATGTTCCTAATTGTGAGAATGGGTAACTATACAATCGCGTAATACAATTTGAGTAACAATATAATTAGGTAATCACTTAAATTAGGTAACTGGTCGATCTTGAAAGAGAAACTTTTGTTTTCCTTTCCTTGTAGGTTACCCATTTGACGAAACGTAGACTAGTCTCCTTTTCATTCTGATCGCACATAACCTATTCGGAGGAGGTCGCACGTAACTTATGCGGTGGAGGTCACATGCAACTCTTTCGGATGAGGTCGTACTTAATCTTACTCATGCGATCTGACATAGGATTTTAGAACACACAACAGTAACAATAAATTTTACAAAATTAATTTGTTAGAGACCCATCATATTTGGTTCGTATTCTTTGGGTATTTTCACATACTTAAGTCAAGTCTATATTTTAAATAAATAATTGTACCAAAGTTAAGATAAGTATTGATATCGTACATAGTCTATTATCCAACGCTTTTCTACTTCTCGCAATTTTCACTCTTAGATTGTCTAATTTAT
>JXTB01000003.1:1674308-1741906 GCA_002914805.1 Parasponia andersonii | reverse complement strand
TTTTTTTTTTTTTTTTGGAATTTTGAAATACCGAGTTTTGAAAAGTTCGCAATGCTACTTTGGACGATATGGGATGCCTAGGGAAGGTGGTTTAATTATGGAACTAGCACTTGATTTGCTCGACTTTTCTGTAGATGGTGAGTATCGAAAAGAAGTTGTCCATTCTTTCATCTCAGACAAGCAGGTGGCTATCTCCAGAATTAGGTAGTATTAACCTGAACACAGATGCATCAGTTTGTTATGGAGAAAGATATTGGTATAAGTGGAGTTCTTCGGGATTCAGATGGGATGGTATTAGGCTATTAGCTTGCTTTTCCTAAAAAATCCGAGGTTCGAAATCTGTTGAGAATATTGAGTTGATTGCCATTTGTGAAGCACTTTTATTTGCTGCTCAGAATAATTTTGAGGTGAATTAAGTGGAATGTAATGATTTACAAGTGTTTCAAAGTTTAAAATTTTTGGAGGTCTTAGCACATAATGCTTTTCTAATTTTGGTCTTGCAGGTTTTCTTGGGTCAAAATGGTGGACTTGATGTTGATGGCAATGAACTGCCATCGCGTTGCAGAATCATGGAAAGAGCAATCTTTACTTGAGTAAGTGCCAAGTTCATGCCCACACAGGTTTGTGGTCCGATTCCAAAGGGGAAAAATGAAGCTCCATTGTAGTCATTTGCAGTTTTTGCAATACCTTGTGAGAATCTATCCGATTTGAACTTATGAACAACTTCTCCCCATATTTGAGGGTCATGGTGAAGAGCCAAGTTGGAGATATAAAAGTGAAGATTAGGAAGAAGTATGAGATGTCCTAGTCCAACTTCTTTATCTACTTTTCTTATGATGCCAATCATAAGAGGATATAATCTTAGAGATTCATTAATTACCAAACTAATCTGCACAAAGAAGAGGGGGAGGGGGGGATGGGGAGAAAACAAACATGTATGGAGTTATTTTATATTGTCTTGGAAATGAAAATGAATTTCTATCTTTTTGGTGAGTATTGCTATAGACACTAATTTTTATACTAAATTTTGGCACCAATAGAAATGTGGAATAATCAATTGCTATAAAAGATTTTTGTCTCTAACAAATAACAATACTCACATTTTAGAGAGTGACTTACTATTTTTAGTTTTGATATGCCGTCTGGGTTTGGATTCTTGTGGCTAAATAAGTTAAGAACCTTCTTTCTTGTTTCACTTGCCAATCTGTATGTAATGCTAAAAGCAAGACAGTCCATACTAGCAAACTATTCGTTGCTTCTTATCCAACGACATAAAACGTCTTGCACTCATCAACCAAGTCGTCCAATGAGACCCTCTGCTTGTCGTTAGGTTCATGGTGAGCCTTTATTAGTTCTCTAAGAAAATCATTCCCAAACTTGTTTCCCTTTGATCCTCCAATATCATTTATTACTTTCTCTCCTCTGTGCTTAATCAACTATTTTATCCATTTGTGAATTTCTTTCTTAAGCATCTTGGCTTCAGTCTTATCCTTATTTTTTAAGATTTTGCTGCAAAAGAATTGAATAGTCAATGACTAATTATACTTGAGAATAATTTATAAGCTATTATTCTCCATAATATATACTAATTGTTTTTTAAGATAAAAGGGTTTATTACCTAAGGCCAGGAAATCTATGCTTGTATAAGTTTCTGGATGTTAACAAGATTAATGTCCTTAGCATATCGAAGATTTTGTTCCCTTCTTTGTAACCACTCCCAAATGCTGTTCTGGAAATTATTTCTGAAGTCAACAATCTAAATTTTTCAAACATCTCGACCTCTTTTCCTTCATAATGTTTCCATCTTTCCAGCATCATCTCAACACTAAAGACTATTTCTATAATAATTCCCTATTGATCATTAATTAGTAGCAAGAATCAACAACTATATCTAAGTTCTTTTCTATATTAAATTATGGGAAGATAACTCATTAGTAATGAACTAAACCTCTCAAATCAAGAGTATGTCATTATTATTGTAGATGGATAACTAGTTTTATAGGATAAGATTAACTTACTCACAAGCTCTCTGCTTAGAAGGCATAATTTGCCAGTTTCTGCAACTTCATCCATTTTTCACCTTCGGATGTCACTAAACCATTTCCTAATAGCTTCTTCATAAGCCCTTTTGTCACTATTTTCGAAAAAGCTCTATTTTTGTTGTTAAGAAGAGAACTGTTACAATCCAAAACCTGAGCTAGTGAAGAAGGGGATTTCACAAATGTAAGAAATTCTTTGATTTATTTGAAAAATATCTTAAAAGTCCCAGTGTTATAAAACAGTCTATTAAAATAAAATAATGAGAATTTTATCCCGTGAACTTATTCACAGTTCATATACACCATTAAACACCGAAAAATGTAGTTAAGAAAATAAGGTTCAAGCTTCATCATCGTCCACAACAAAATCAAAGCCAGAATGGCGTACATAAGTTCACAGACATAATGGAAACTAGTAATCTTAGTTCAATACTAAAACAAAACCTAAATAGTCCAAACACTACAAGAACACACTTCAAACATTACCCAGATAATGAACTACAATCTCGATGGCCTCTTAATCCTCTTGATCACCAAAGTCAAACTGAACACTACATGAAAAGAAAGGTAAGGGGTAAGCACACAATGCCCAGTAGGAAAAATAATTACCTCGATCAAAAATATTTTAGAGATGGAAAGTTTCTGCATGGCTAGTTTAAATATAATACATACACATATATATATATATAATGATCCAAAATTAGAAATCCATATGTATGTGTATAAATAAATTAGTATAATCAAAACCATTCAAGTCATATGTACATGATACAAATCAACACATACCCATGAGTTCACATCCTTTCATCTGTCGAAACCTAGGATGATAGTACTAAGTGTATCTAACAGCCTACCTGACACTTAAGCCTATACTTGGAGGGGACACCTATGTGTCGCCTACCAAACCTTGAGGGACAACCAAATTGCTTATATCTGCCAAATGAGAAGGTAATCAGAATAACAAACCCTGTGCGAGTTACAAACTCTACACCGACGGTAGGGCACACAGTGCCATACTATAAACTCACGATACTAACACAGTGCTCATGTACGATCTTATAACACGTGCAATACAGAACTAAAATGTGAAAATAATCGTACTCTGGTTTTTCAATAAAATAAGTATACTTGGTTCCATAGAAAAATGAGAAACATAATGGCCCTATTTTTGATATACCTAAAAATAACCTGCACTTAGAAAATTCTCAGAGTAATACATTATATATCATACAATCATATTCCATCACATATATTCAAATAACTCAAGAACCAAGTTTGTTCTCATATGTTGCAGAAAGTAAGTTTTATTCAAAAATGATATAAAACAAAGGTAACTGAGTCCCTACCTCACCAAAATAGTGATATCATACTATTGAATCCTCAAGGTGTCGTTGGATGATCATTCGGAGGGTTGGAAACAAATTCCAAGCCCTCGACTATTCCCCTGCAAAAAACCGACTTCTCAACGAAGATTCAAATCCACAAACAGACTCCTTTACTAAATTCCTAGTACTCAAAATAGCTAGGTTAGATATATAGCTTATCTAATTCGGGTCTAGTTCTATACCGGACTGTGGTATGCAAATCGAGATAAATCTTAGCCGTCCGATTTCGATTTTTGTGCCGTCACATAGGCAATATATATACACCTTCACATTTTCAAGTATAATCAAAAAATGATAACAAAAACACATTCCAATGACCAGATAAAGAAGTCAAACTTAAAGTCAAAATATCTAAAAATGGTAAGTTTTGATTCGGGTAGTATGGAGTTAAGATATATATACCTTGACGATCCTTACAACGATACGAATCCAAATAGCCTGGTTTAAGGTCAATTGGTGGCCAGAATAGTCGTCGGTGACGAAAGCTCCTCTGTGGCTTCTTTTCCTTCTCTTACAATGGTGGGCCTCCCTTGTAGTTTTTGTGGCTAGCGATGGGCCTGGTGCGATGCTGGTGAGCTCTACTGGCGGTCCTTGCAATTGGGTGGCGGTAGTGCTTCCTTCGGTTGTCTTCGGCTGAGATAAATCAAGAGCGAGAGAGAGATGGAGGTTAGGACCGAGGGAGGGACAGAAGAGAGAGAAAGTGTGGGAGAGTGAGCCCACGTGGGGGATAAGTAGGGACTGTGCAAATTTTTTAAAATTTGCACTATAGGTTCCTAAATATTTATCACATTAGTCCTCAAAATAATTGCAATTTAGTCCTTTCTCACTGAAGCTTTCGCAAATTAGTCCATCCAATATAACATTTGGAAATTGGTAAAATTGCAATTCTACCCTTGAAAAATCCGATTTTTACATTCTTCCTTCCTCATAGGAATTTTGTCACGAAATTCAAAATATAAGTGAAGGAATACATCACAGTACAACTTCTAGTTGAAAGTTAAACAAATGAGGACACTTCTCATACATCTCTATCTCGCGTTCCCTAGTAGCCTCATCTTCGCTAGTAGCCTCATCTTCTTTGTGATATTCTCAAAGCACCTTGACAAGTAGGATCTCTCTGTTATGAAGCACCTTCAACTCTTTAGCCAACAAGCGAATAGAGTGCCCTTCATAGGACACATCTTCTTAGATTAGTACATGCACGTACTAAACAACATGAGATGGGTTCGGTTTGTACTTCTTCAGCATCGACATATGAAACATATTATGCATGTGACCCAACTATGAAAATAGATTCAAGCGATATGCCACTGGTCCAATTCTCTCAATGATCTCAAAGGGACCAATATACCTCGGAGCAAGCTTACCCTTAACCCCAAATCTTGTAACACCATGCCTTGGAGTCACTTTCAAGACTACAAAATCACCAATATTAACTCTATCTCATGCCTCTTAGGGTCAGTATAACTCTTTTGGCGACTCTGAAACTACTTGAGTCTCTCTTAGATATCTTTGATCTTATTAGTAGTCTCCTTAATCTACTCAAGTCCAAGAGTAACACTCTTCAAGCTCTACCTAATGCAAGGCGATCTACAGGGCCTCCCATGTAACACCTCACATAGAGCCACACCCACGTTGGTCTAGTAACTGTAATTATAAGTAAATTCCACTAACGGAAGATGATCATCCCAGTTCCCACCAAAGTCTAGTATGCAATAATATAGCATGCCCTCAAGAATCTAAATGGTCAGGATGGTGAGCTGTACTGATATCTAACTGCGTACTAAATGCTTTCTGTAAGGCTCTCCAAAACTTAGAGGTAAACCTTAGGTCTCTGTTAGAAACTATGCTTGAAGGTACATCATGCTGTGATCAATGACCAGAAAGTCTACTGAAGTCATTTGAGTCTTTGACAATGATGTTCTCTACATATAGTATATTGAGTTTAGTAAGTGAATAGCCTATCTGAATCGGTATAAAGTGAGTACTCTTCATCAATTGAATGACTATCACCCAGACTGCATCGTTCTTCCTCAAGGATTTTGGCAAACTGCTCATGAAGTCTATTGTGAACTGTCCCACTTTCACTCCAAAATTGGTAAGTGCTAAAGTAACTCAGCTAGCCTTTAGTGTTCAACCTTGACTTGTTGACAATTCAAATACTTGGCTATAAAAGTAGCTACATCTTTCTTCATCCCTTTCCACCAATACTTCCTTTTCAAGTCTAGGTACATCTTATCACTACCTGCATGTACTAAGAACCTTGATTTGTGAGCCTCAGTTGGAATGGTTTCTCGAAGATTAGGGTCATTAGCTACAGCCAATTTCCCAATGAAAAGCAAAAATCCTTCTTTGTTGGTGCTCCAACCATCTAACTATTCATCATTCTGAAGCTAGTTCTAGGTTATCCTCAACTCCCTATCCTGCCACTGACTCTGTTAGACAGTCTAGAGAAGTGATAATGAAATCACAATATTGCTCAGGTATGCAACCCTTTCATTCTTAAACAACTGCAAGTTGTAGTTACCAATTGTAATTGAGTTCCTCCAATCTTCAAACACACTGCAGCTAGTACATCATGAGGCTTCATTCTCAGTGCATCGGTTACAACATTGGCCTTATTAGAATGACAATGTAGGTCGAAATCATAATCCTCCATATACTCAACCCATCTTTGCTGTCTTAAGTTCAGATCCTTCTGAGTAAAGAGATACTTCAAACTCTTATAATTGGAGAATATGTCAAACTTTACACCGTACAAGTAATTTTTCCAAATCTTCAATGCAAAGATTACGACTACAAGCTCCAGATCATGGGTGAGATAATTCTTTTCATGTGGCTTCAACTGGTGAGAAGCATAAGCCACAACTTGACTATTCTGTATCAAGATACATCCCAAACTCGTTTTTGAAGCATTAGTATACACCATATAAGGTTCGCTACTATCAAGGATAGTGAGAATATGTGCGGTGGTCAAATTCTACTTTAACCTGACAAAAGCTTCTTCATGTTCATGATCCCAAACAAACTCGACATCCTTCCTGGTGAACTTAGTCAAAGGCAAGGCAATCCTGGAGAAATCTTGTACAAACCAACAATAGTAACTTGCCAAACCAAGAAAACTCCATACTTCTGCCATATTTCTCGGTCTCTCCCACTCTAGAATAGCTTCTATCTTAGTAGGATCAATTGATATACCTTTGTGAGAAATCACATGCCCCAAGAATTTCACTTCTTACATCCAAAAGTCACACTTCGATTTCTTGGCGTATAACTGATGAACTCTCAAGGTCTTAAGTATTATCCCCAGATGTTTGGCATGCTCTTCTCGAGTCTTGGAATACACCAAGATATCATTGATGAATATAACCATAAAATGGTCCAAAAATAGCCTAAAAGTCTGATTCATGAGATCCATAAAAGCTGCAGGAGTATTCGTCAAACCAAATGGCATCACCAGAAACTCAAAGTGACCATATCGAGTTTTGAATACTATCTTAGGTATATCATTCTCTCTTATCTTCAACTGATGATAACCGGATTTCAAATCAATATTGGAGAAGAACCCTGAACCATTAAGTTGATCAAACAATTCGTCTATCCTTAGTAAAGGGTACTTATTCTTCACTGTCAACTAATTTAACTTCACATAGTCCACACAAAGTCTCAACGAACCATTTGCTTTCTTCACAGACAAAACAGGAGCATCCCAAGAAGAAGTGCTACTATGAATAAAGCCTTTGGAAAGTAGATAGTCTAACTGTTCTCTCAATTCTTTCATCTCAGTAAAAGCCATGTTATATACTGAAATAGAAATTGGTTGAGCTCCATGAACTATTTCATTACAGAAGTCGATCTCCCTATCTGGTGGTAACCTCAGTAAGTCTTCAGGAAACACCTCTGAATACTCACTCACCACTGGAATCCATAAGTCTTGATCATCTGTCTTCTCCTTGCCATCAATGGCAAACAAGTTCCTATAACACTCTAATTTTCTTTCTTTCACCCAAGCATGCTTTTAGAACAGGACTATGCTTCAATGGACTTATAATAGCTTGATAAATAATAGGATGTCCATCACTAGGAAAAAAATCACCCACTTTATATGGCAATCTACAACGGCTCACTACTTCGACAACCAATCTATACCGAGTATCATGTCATACTGTCCTATCGACAACATATTCAAATTAGCAAGCAACTTTCTATTACCAACTACAACACGACAAGACTTATACACACTAGACACATCAACTACTTCTCCCACAGGTGTGCCCAATGTTAATACATAATCCAAATCAAAAAAATTTAACCGCAACAGTTGAGCAAACAATAATGATATGAATGAATAGGATGCACTAGTATCAAATGAAATATGTGCCCAAGAGTATGAAATAAGGATCATACCATCAACAACACCTTAGCTGGTACAATCCTGAGTGTCATCGGCTCCAGTAAAAGCATAGGCTTAGCCAGTCACTTTTCCTTTCTCTCTATTGCTTCTTCCTTGATTAGGATAGTTGCTACTGGATCCTAGACCAATACTACCAAAACGACACAAACTATGACTTCTTGAGGCCTGAGGAGTCTGAAAATTCTAAGTGAAACCCTAAGGCCAATACTGATACTGATAAGGCTGAAGGGAAGTAAAAATCTAGGAGACACCCTATGACTGTTCTGGCCTTGCTTGAGTGTTCTGTTAAGAAACAAAACATGACTGGCACCTCTACTGTCCTCTCTAAGAAAAGGGAAATTTCTATAGACGATTAGGATATTCCTTCTTCCGATAACCCAACTGGTCACAAGCAAAATATCCTCTATAAGGACTACTAAGGACCACTACTGTTTGAGCTTCCATTATTCAGAGTATCCTAGGCTAACCACTGCCCTTGATTCCTTCTAGTGATTTCCTGTCATTATCTCTTCTTCAGTTCCTCCTGGAATCTAATCCTTCTTCGATGGCCTCTGCCTGATAGTTAGCCACTGTAATCTTAAGAAGAGTATGGAAAGTCTGAGTGCTAATTCTATTGAAAATGTTCTGATTCAGATGACTCCTAAACTTGGTAACTCGGTACTTCTCACTCGTACTCGAGTTAAGGGCAACACTTCCAATTCAGTGAACTCCATCAAGTACTCACTCACAGTGTACTTCATCCTATTGTTCCTTATTAGCATACTAGGCCTTGAAAATCCATTCAAAGTCTTCCAAAGTCAGACCCACCATATTCTACATTCGTTGCATAGTCAGCTACCAATGAACGACACTCTCCATCAGGCAGCTGATAGCAAATACTACCTCAAAACCCTATCGGAGTACTAAGGGACCAAAAGTGCCTCTTTATCTCACGTAACCAAGCAATTGCCGTGAGAGGTTCTGATCTCCCATCATACTGCCCTGGCTGGAGGTACATGAATCACTAGAGGTGGTCTGATTGATCTAATTGACATTCCCTTGGAGCTAGAGGCTGACAGTCTGGATTGCTCATCTGGGGAAATGCCTACTGCATTGCCTCAATCAGAAGAGAAAAATCCAGATGATGAGGAGGTTCAGCACCTAGCTGGTGCCTCAGAACTCCTCTTGGAGACATCCTTACAAGTCCGAAACAATATGCCAAGCTATTAGTGAAATAATTATTAATGCTTATTATAAAAATAACTTTAATCTAGTTTAATGGTGATATGTCCGAGCTATTAAACTTAAGCTTTGATACTAAAATTTCTATCACAACCTAAAACCCAGACTAGTGGCAGAAGGAAAATTTCACTAAGGTGAGAAATTCCTTGATTTATTTAGAAAATATCTTAAAAATCTCAGTTTCATAAAACGGTCTATTTAAATAAAATAATTGGAATTTCATCATGTGAACCTCTTCCGTAGTTTGTATACACCATTAAACATATATCGAACGTAGTTAAGAAATAAGGTTCAAGCATCATCATCATCCACAACAAAATCAAAGCCAAAATGATATACATAAGTTCACAAACATAATAGAAAGTAGTAATCTTGGTTTAATACTGAAACAAAACCCAAATAATCCAAACACCATAATAACATGCTTTAAGTATTACTAAGATAATGAACTACAATTCTGATGGCTTCTTACTCCTCTTGATCACCAAAGTCGCATTGAATACCATTTGAAGACGAAGGTAGGGGTGAACATACAATGCTCAGTAGGAAAAACATTTACCTCAATTGAAAATATTTTTGTGATGAAAAATTCCTGCATGGTTAGTTTAAATCTAATACATACATATATAATGATCTAAAACTAGAAATCCATATGTATATGTATAAATAAATCAGTATAATCATAAACATTCAATTCATATGCATATAACACAAATTAACTCATACTGATAAGCTCATATGCTTTCATTTGTTGAAACCCAGGATGATGGCACTAAGTGTACCTGGCAGCCTGCCTGACATCTAAGTCCATACCCAAAAGGGATACCAATGTGTCGCTTACTAAACCTAGTAGGGCAATCGAATTACCAATGCCTGCAATATAGGAATGTAATTAGAAAAAACAAACCTCACGTGGGTTTACAGACTTTACACCAATGGTAGGGCATACAGTGCCACACTGTAAATCCACGATGTTAACATAGTACTTATGTATGATCTTAAGACATGTGCAATATAGAACTAAAGTGTGAAAATAATCATGCTCTGGTTTTTCAATAAAATAAGTATACTAAGTTCTATAGAAAAATGAGCAGCATAATGACTGTATTTTTAATATCCCAAAAAATAACCTATACTCAGAAAATTTTCAGAGAAATACAGTATATATCATACAATCGTATTCCACCACATATAATCAAATAACTCAAAAACTACGTTTGTTCTCATATTTTACAAAAAAGTAAGTTTTATTTGAAAACGATATAAAATGAAGGTAACTGAGTCCCTACATCACCAGTATAGCGATACCACGCTATTGAATCCTCAAGGATATCATCGGGCGATCATTTGGAGAGTTGAGAAGCAGTTCCATACCCTCAATCATTCCCCTACGAAAAGCCAACTTTTTTAACGGTGCTTCAAATCTACAAACGGACCTCTTAACTGAATTCCTATCAACTGAAATAGCTAAATTAGATATATAACTTGTCCAATTCAGGTCTAGGTCTACACCGGACCAGTGGCATGTAAATCTTTGCCGTCTGATTTTGATTTTAATGTCGGTCGCCAAATATAGACAATATGTATCAAACTTCCCAATTTTTTGAGTATGATCTAAAAATGACAACAAAAGCACGATCAAACGGCTGGATTAAAAAGTCAAAACATAAATTGAAAATATCCAAAAATGACAAGTTTTGATTCAGGAAGTATAAAGTTAAGATATATATACCTTGATGATCCTTGTGATGTTATAAATCCAACGAGCCTAACTTGAAGTCAAATAGTTGCCAGAATAGTCACCGGTGACGAAAACTCCTCTGCGACTTCTTTTCCTTCTACGGCGATGGTGGGCTTCCCTGGTGGTTTCTGGTGGCTGGCGACCGGCCTGGCACTATGCTGGAGAGCTCCGCCGATAGTCCCTACAGTTGGACAATGACTGGAGGCAGCGGTGATTCCTTCGGTTGTCTTCGGCCGAAGAAATCGAGAGCGAGAGAGAGAGGGAGGTCGGGAATGAGGGAGGGAGAGAAGAGAGAGAGTGTGTGGGAGGGTGAGCCCACATCGGAGATAAGTAGTGGATTGTGCAAATTTTTAAAAATTTACACTATAGTCCCCGATTCCCAAATTTCTATCTCAGTCCTCAAAATAATTGTAATTTAGTCATTTCTCACTCAAACTTTTGCAAATTAGTCCACCCAATATAATATCCGGAAATTGGTAAAATTCTAATTCTACCCTTGAATCTGGGTTTTTACAAGAACCTCTTTGATCAACTCTGGTTCGGTTATGACAAATTCGACTTCAAGACCATGCCATTGAAGATAATTCTTTCCTACAATAGAAAAAAACAGAAAAAAAAAATTGGTTAAAAAACATTAAAAAAAAATTGGTTAAAAAACATTCTTATTATAGCTTCATATCACCAAGCCTAACAGAGATATATTTGTAGAGTTTTTCGATCAGTCACCGTATGCGTTGACCCACGAGTGAATATGAGGCTGAACTCTGGGAAATATGGCATGTGATAAACCCATAGGTCTTCTCATGGCTTCCCTTTTCAAGGTGGTGATTTCTTCGGTGCTGCCATGGATGAATCTGTACGAAGGTCCTTTGATTCCTTGTGCAGGCATCAAATGCAGTATTCGAGTAGAAATCCACCATAGTTTGTCGAATATCTTCGCAAGAGTTAAAAGCAAAAACAGGCATAGGAAGGAAACATGAGAGCATCATTACAAAGAATTGTTCTACTGCAATCTTTTTTGAATTCTTTCAATGCTCAACGATTTTTTTTTTTTAATCTGTTTCTTTTGAGAGAACAATTATTTATAATACGATAGTCACCCCGCATGAAATTTTTCCAAAACAATGAATGTCGTCAAGAAGCCGCTAGCTTGCTGTATTTAACTCAAATGTGCAGCACGTCATTGACTAGACTTGCAAGGCTCGTTTAGATATCTCTTTCATTTTAGGTGCCCAAAATTCTGAATGCAAGCTCAAATAATAGAGGACGTTTTATTTAATTTGGAAAAATGTGCTTTCCAACCACACTTTGCTCATCAAATATCAGGCTTATCTAAATGAAAATGACGGATGTATGATTAAGGGAAAAAAAAAAGTATATATGAACTTCAAATGAATGAAATATTAGTGTTCATATTCAAACAAACATGTGTGAAATTACATATAAATTATTATGAAATTACATATAAAGTGGCCTACTTAACTAGGATTCGAACATACACTCACACTCTCGCAAGAATTCTGGACCAATTAAGCACAAGTAATGTGTGACTTGTCCTTATGTTCAGGGTAGTGCCCAGGCTGAAGGTTTAAGTAACACCTGTTGTTTCTTCTTGTTGCCAGCGGATAAGTTTTTTGAAGAAGAGAATTCTAGAATTCTATGAAGGGTTTCTAATACTTTAGCCTATAAAAACCCAAAAGAATTATAATAATACAGAGCTCATATTTTTTTTTCTAATTTTTATACGATTTTTGTTAAAAAATATCACTTTTTAATTTATTTTAGAAAAATATCATTTTGAAGTGATTACTAGTTACCGATTTCTGAAAACTAATTACCAGTTATCAATTATATATCAATTATAAATACTTCTAGTTAGAAATTAATTATTGGTTATTAGTTATTAGTTAAAAAATAATATTTTTTAAATAAAAACCATATAAGACCTATAAAAAATACAGGCCAAAAATGCCATAAGAGGCCTGATTTCCCTTTGTAAAAGTTGATTCATTAATAGTATACATAACTGACTAATAAACAAGAGTTGGACAATTCTCCGAACTTCTAACAAACTCAATAAGTTAATGACACGTGTACAAACCACCTGATAGACTAAATCAATGTTAACTACCCTTGACACCAAAATATTGTTCAAGATCGAGAATTGATCGCTCTCTATTATTATTTGGTATCCATTGAGTACATAAGCTCTTCTTCGTAACTGAAACATGCATACACGGGCTAGAAAGCCTCAACTATTCACCGTGGTAATTGCTTGGAAATTCTCTAGTTGTCATCACATTACTACAATCAGTCACACTCTCTCTAGTTGGTAGGACAAAATGTTTCCTATACATGTTTGTTCACTATTGTTACGGTGGCTTTCATGTGCAGTCTAATAAGACTAATATTTGAAGGCTCTAGTGTCTAGCTCTTTCCCCACACCAATTTAAAATCTTTTAAGTTGATTCTAGATTCACACTTGCTGTAGCATCACTTGAACACCACATTATGCATGAAGGCCATGTTTATGTAAAAAGAATGAGTGGAAAGGAAATAAAGAGGAATAATGAATAATGAGTAAGGAAAGTTATGACTCAATTTCATGTGTTTACATATCAATTAGTTACGTACATGAAGGAGTTCTTATTTCTCATTTCACTTTCACATGTTTGCGTATCAATTAGTTATACTATGAAATTAGAAGATCCCTAGAGTAACCATAGTCTGGTTTGCCGGTTGTCCATAGTTGATGTTTGGCATATTCTATAGCATAGAAAATGGACAAAATAATGAAAATACGACACAATTTCTAAAAACAACATTATTTGATAAACAACACCAATTTATTAAATCGGCATAAAAAAGGCGTAATGATATAAAAATATTTTGATTTTTAACTTTTTTGTAAAAAAAATACATTGACTTTGGAATTTCTACAAAATAATACCCTCATTTTTAAATTTTCGTAAAATAATATCCTCACTTTTAAATTCCTGTGAAATAATACTTTTATTTTTGAATTTTGTAAATTAATATCTCAACAATTAAAATTACAATCAATTAATATCCTAACATTTGAAATTCCTATAAACTTTTACTCCAATTATCCAATTTGTTGATTTAAATAATAAAAAGATGGTAGTAGCCTTTATTAACTTAGTAAAAACTTAATAAACGATAAAAAATTTCTGAAAAATATTTATAGTTAGATTATTTAACTTTTCATTTAAAAATTAAAACAAGAGGTAAAAATAGTTAATTGTAAAAAAAAATGAAACATGAGAGGTAAAGATGTTTTTTGTGTTTTTTCGCAATTAAAAAAAAGTAGTTAGAAAATAATTTCTGATAACATATTAAGGTATAAATATGTTTAATAAGTTAACGAGAGGTGTTTGTATTTTTTGATTTGCTCATAGTATAAATTTGTTAAAGAACAAAAATTGAAGGTATTAGTTTGCAAAAATCACAAATATTAAAGTATTAATTTACAGAATTTCAAAAATGATATTATTAATTTGCAAAAGTGCAAAAAGCAGGGTACTTTTTTAAAAAAAAAAAGTTAAACGTGAGGGTATTTTTATGTCGTTAACCAAAAAATAAAATGACCCTTATATTGTAAAAGGACCAGAAAACTACATGAATAAAAACACAACAAAATATTACGACAACCGCACGTACAGAAATACCAAAAAAGACAAGATAAAGCTGGACACAAATAGAGAACGAGATTACAAAGCGAGGGTTGCAGAATAAAGCGGACAACCAGTCAACCACTTCCGCACGACACAGAAAAACAAATGACACGAATTTATCAAACGACGATAAAATGGAAAGCAATGTAAAAAACGACATCAATCGAGGAAGATATAAAACAATATAACTGCAAAACTTATAAGAACAAAGACTTGGTAACAACGGAAAACCGACAACGACATCAGAGGCCAACATTAACAAAAGGTCAATTACACAAGCAAACAAACATTATTCTAACATGAAAAAACGACAAACAAAAGATCACAAACTGACAAACGACATCAATTATTGGACAACATTAAAAAAAACCACATTCGCACGTCGTAAAAGCAAATGACATCAACTTGACGACGACATCTATACAACGCTAACAAGAAAACGACAATAAACCGGAAAATGGACAGCAATCAACTCAAAAGACGACCACTAAATAACAATATGAACTCAAAATGACAACAATTTCACCACATAAGTGTCATCAATTTAACAAAAGAATATGTAATTGGGGTGAAATACATGCATGATTTTGCAATATCATTTAACTAAGCTTTGCATTAAAAAATAAGCTTTAACAGAAAAAATTGTTACACAACTGAAAATACATGCATTACACAAGGACATACTCATAAACCAGTGGTAAAGAAAACCAGTATATCAAGTAGCAGAGAAAATCAGTATAGCAAGTAACTAAGATACATGTAAAACAAGTTGGTGGCAGAGTCTGGAGGCTAAGTAAAACTGTAAAAGTCCGGATTTTGGGAGGGTAATTTGGACAATTTATAAATTTTTTGGATAAAATATTGGGGGGATTAATTTGCAAACGTTTTGTGCAGAAGGACTAAATTGTAATTTTTGGGGAGACTAGATTGATAGAGATTTGAAATTTGGAGATTTATGTGTAATTTTTGAAAAATTGCACAACCCTATAAGACAGGGCCACGTGCCCTGTCCTTTTCTTTTCTCTCTCTCTCTTCTCCCCCGATCACTTTCTCTCTCTTTGCGTTTCTTCGCCGGAAGAAGAAGGGGCCGCCGCAGGAGCCGCTCCGGCCGTCGTCCGCACGTGCCACCGACCGGCAACGACTCGCCAGACCGCGCCGAAGCTTCGCCGCCCCTCGCCAGCCGCCGCCGTCGCCTACGACGCCGGAAATCCTCCAAGTCGCCGTTTCGGTTTTTTCGTCACCGGTGACGATTCCGGCCACCATTCGACCCCCAACCAGTCCCGTTGGATTCGTCTCGTCTCAAAGATCATCAAGGTATATATATCTCAAGCCCATTTTGCCCAGATTGAAAGTTGCCATTTTTGGATATTTTGAGTTTAAGTTTGACTTTTTGATCCGGCCGTTAGATTGTGTTTTTGTTGTCATTTTTGGAATGTACTCGGACAATGGAGAAGTTTGATATATATATTGCCTATGTTTGGTGATCGGCACGGAAATCGAGATCGAATAGTCAAGATTTACCTCGTTTTGCGTGCCACCGGCCCGGTGTGGGCTCAGACCCAAATTGGACAAGTTATATGTCTAACCTAGCTATTTTGGGTACTAGGAATTCAGCGAAGAGGTCCATTTGTGAATTGAAGCTCCGATGAGAAGTTAGTTTTTCGCAAGAGGACGATCGAATGCTTGGAATTGGTTCCCAACCCTCCGGGCGATCGTCAACGACACCTTGAGGATTCGATAGTGTGGTATTACTATTCGAGCGAGGTAGGGACTCAATTACCTCTGTTTTATATCGTTTTTGAATAAAACTTATTTTCTACAACATATGAGAACAAACGTGATTTTTGGTTTCTCGAATATCTGTGATGGGAATTGGTATTGCTCTGGGAAGTTTCTGAGTGCAGGTTATTTTGGGTATTTACTGAAAAACCAGAGTACGATTATTTTCACACTTCAGTTCTGTATTGCACGCGTCATAGGATCATATATGAGCACCGTGTTAGCATCGTGGGTTTACAGTGTGACGCTGCGTGCCCACCGTCGGTGAAAGTCTGTAAACTCGCACGTGATTTTGTTACTTCTGAAAACCTCTCCATTTGGCAGGCGTAGGCAATTCGGTTGCCCTCCAGGTTTGGTAGTCGTCACACGGGTGTCTCCTCTGGGTATGGGCTTTGGTAGCAGGCAGGCTGTTAGGCATACTTAGTGCCGTCATCCTGGGTTTCCACAGATTAGAGGATGAGAGCTTATGTGTATGGGTTGATTTGTGTCATGTGCATATGAATTGGATGGTTTTGATTACACTGCTTTTATATATATATGGATTTCTGGTTTGGATTATATATATATGTATATTTCGGACTAAACTAACCATGCAGGAATTCCCCATCACTAAAATATTTTCAATCGAGGTAATTGTTTTTCCTACTTGTCATTTTATGCTCACCCCCCTACCTTCTTCCTCAGGTGGTGTCCAGTGCGATCTTGGTGATTAAGAGGAGTAAGAGGTCATCTGAATTGCAGTTCGTCTCTTAGTAATGCGAGGAGTTTGTTGTCGTAGTCTTTGGACTATTTTAGTTTTGTATTAGCATTAAACTAAGATTACTGCTTTCTATTTTGTCTGCGAACTTATGTATGCCATTCTGGTATTTGACTTTTGTTGTGGATGATGGTGATGCTTGGGCTTTTATATGACTTCGTGATTTTTAATTATTATTCAGTCTATGTTTAATGGTGTATACGAACTGTGAGAGTGGTTCATGGGATGGAATTCCGATTATTTTATTTAAATGGATCGTTTTTATAAAAACTAGAACTTTTGACACTTTTCAAATAAATCAAA
The DNA here is from genome assembly GCA_002914805.1 of Parasponia andersonii. Taxonomy (NCBI): domain Eukaryota; kingdom Viridiplantae; phylum Streptophyta; class Magnoliopsida; order Rosales; family Cannabaceae; genus Trema; species Trema andersonii. The sequence goes on along the minus strand of JXTB01000003.1, from coordinate 1,724,572 downwards.
GAATTTCCCACCTTTGTAAAATTCCCCTTCTGCCACTGGCTCGGGTTTTGGATCGTGACAGAAATTTTTGGTATCAGTGCTTTGAGTTTAACAGCTCGGACGTATCACTATTAAACTAGATTGAAGTTGTTTTTATGACAAGCATGCATCATTATCTCAAAAACAGTTTAGCATATTGTTTCAGACTAGTAATGATGCCTCCTAGAAGAGTTCCGAGGCATCAGCCGGGTGCCGAACCTCCTCGTCTGGATTGCACTCATCTGATTGAGGTAATGCAGCAGGCATTTATCCAGATGAGCAATCCAGACTATCAGCCTCTAACTCCGAGGGAACGTCAGTTGGATCAGACTGATCATCTCCAACAGTTCATGCGCCTCCATCCAGGGCAGTTTGATGGTAGACCAGAAGCTCTCACGACAATTGCTTGGTTGTGTGAGATGGAGAGGCACTTTCGAGCCCTTGGTACTCCGGTTAAGTTTTGGGTTTGTTTGCTGTTACTCGTTTGACGGGGAGTACCATTCGTTGGTGGGAGACAGTGGAACGGATGCAAGATGTAATGGGCTTGACTTGGGAAGACTTTGAGCGGATTTTTAAGGCCCAGTATACCAATGAGGATCAACAGGATGAAGTTGTGAACCAATTTGAGACGTTGATTCAAGGTAATAGAACGATAAATCAGTACCTGATAGAGTTCACTGAGTTGGCAAGTGTTGCTCTTGGACCGGGTACGAGTGAGAAGTACCGAGTGACCAAGTTCAGGAGTCATCTGAATCGGAATATTTTCAACAGGATTAGTACTCAGACTTTCTGTATTCTTCCTGAGATTGCAGTGGCTGCCCAGTGGGCAGAGGCTATTAAAGAAGTATTGGATTCCAGGAGGAACCAATGGAGTGGTAATGACAAGAAAGCCACCAGAAGGAACCAGGGGCAGTAGTCAGCCCAGGATACTCCGAATAGTGGGAGCTCGAACTGCAGTGGTCCTTCAGGGGATGGCAGAGGCAGTCCGTATGGAGGATGTTTTTTTTGTGGCCAGCAGGTTCATCAGAAGGAGTGTCCCAACTGTCTGCAGAAATCTCCTCTTTCTTAGGGAGGACCACAGAGGAGCAAGTCCGGTTCTGTTTCCTATAAGAATACTCAAGTGGGGCCGCAACAGTCACAGGGTGCTTCACAGGCTTTTACTTCCCTTCAGCCTTATCAGCATCAGTACCGCCCTAAGGGTTTTACTCAGAACTTTCAGACTCCTCAGGCCTCAGGGAGTCAGGGTGGGCGTGGATATGGCAGTAGTGGTACAGGATCCAGCAGTAGCCGTCCTGGTCAGGGGAGAGGCAACAAGGGGAAAGGGAAGATGACTGGCCAAGCCTATGCTTTTATTGGGGTAGACGACACTCAGGATAGCACCGGTCGAGGTGTTGTTGACGGTATGATCCTTCTTTCACACTCTTTGGCATATGTTTTGTTTGATATTGTTGCATCCCATTCATTCATATCCTTATTGTTTGCTCAACTATTGGGGTTGGAATTTTCTGATTTGAATTATGTATTGACGTTGGGTACACCTTTGGGAGGAGTAGCCGATGTGTCTAGTGTGTGTAAGTCTTGTCGGGTTGTGATTGGTGATAGGAAACTTCTTGCTGATTTGATTATGTTGCCGATGGGATAGTATGACATGATACTTGGTATGGATTGGTTGTCGAAGTATCGAGCCGTTGTAGACTGTCATACGAAGCGGGTGACTCTTTTTCCTAGTAATGGATATCCTATTGTCTATCAGGCTGGGATGAGTCCGTTGAAGCCTAGTCCTGTTCTGAAAGCGTGCATTGGTGGAAGGAAGAAACTCGAGTATTATGGGAACTTGTTTGCCATGGATGGTGAGGTGAGGACAGACGATCAAGACCCATGGATTCCGGTGGTGTTTGAGTATTCGGAGGTGTTTCTTGAAGACTTGTCGGGGTTACCACCAGATAGGGAGATCGAGTTCTGTATTGAACTAGTTCCTGGAGCTCAGCAAGTTTCTATTCCAACCTATCACATGGCGCCTGCTGAGATGGAAGAATTGAGAGAACAATTGGATGATCTACTTTTCAGGGGCTTTATTCGTAATAGCACTTCTCCTTGGGGTGCTCCTATTTTGTTTGCAAAGAAAACTGAAGGTTCGTTGAGACTTTGTGTGGATTACCGGAAGTTGAATCAGTTGACAGTGAAGAACAAGTATCCTTTGCCAAGGATAGATGAGTTGTTTGATCAACTCGGTGGTTCAAGGTTCCTCTCTAAGATCGATTTGAGATCTGGTTATCATCAGTTGAAGATAAGAGAGGATAATATACCTAAGATAGCATTCAGAACTTGATATGGTCACTTTGAGTTTCTGGTGATGCCATTTGATTTAACGAATGCTCCCGCAATATTTATGGATCTCATGAATCAGATTTTTAGGCCGTTTTTGGATCGTTTTGTGGTTGTGTTAATCGATGACATCCTAGTTTATTCCAAGACTCGAGAAGAGCATGCCGAACAACTGGGGATAGTACTTAAGACCCTGAGAGAACATCAGTTGTATGCCAAGAAATCGAAGTGTGACTTTTGGATGTCAGAAGTGAAGTTCTTGGGTCATGTGATTTCTCACGGAGGTATTTCAGTCGATTCCGCTAAGATCGAATCTGTTATGGAATGGGAAAGACCGAGAAATGTGACGGAGGTACGTAGTTTCCTTGGATTGGCAAGCTACTACCGTCGTTTTGTACAAGATTTCTCGAGAATTGCTTTTCCTTTGACGAAGTTGACTAAGAAGGATGTTAAGTTTGTTTGGGATCACGAAAGTGAAGAAGCTTTTGTCAGGTTGAAGCAGAGTTTAACCACCGCACCTGTTCTTACTATTCCTGACAGTAACGAGCCTTATTTGGTGTATACTGATGCTTCGAAGATGTGTTTGGGATGTGTCTTGATGCAAAATGGTTGAGTTATGGCTTATGCTTCTCGTCAGTCGAAGCCACATGAGAGGAACTATCCCACCCATGATCTAGAGCTTGCAGCAGTGATCTTTGCTTTGAAGATTTGGCTATATTACTTGTATGGTGTGAAGTTCGACATATTCTCCGATTATAAGAGTTTGAAGTATCTCTTTACTCAGAAGGATTTGAACTTGAGACAGCAAAGATGGGTTGAGTATATGGAGGATTATGACTTCGACCTATAGTATCATCCTGGTAAGGCCAATGTTGTAGCTGATGCACTGAGTACAAGGCCTTATGGTGCACTAGCTGCACTAGTGTTTGAAGACTGGAAGAACTCAGTTACGATTGGTGATTACAACTTGCAGTACTTCGAGAATGAAGGGGTTGCTTGCCTGAGCAATATTGTGATTTCACCATCTCTTCTCCAGACTGTCCAGCGGAGTCAATGGTAAGATAGGGAGTTGAGGACAATCTAAAACCGGCTTCAAAATGGTGAGCAGTTAGATAGTTGGAGCACTAACAGAGAAGGGTTTTTGCTTTTCAGTGGGAAGTTGGCTATAGTTGATGACCCTATTCTTCAAGAAACCATTCTAATTAAGGCTCCCAAATCAAGGTTCACAGTACATCCGGGTACTACCAAGATGTATCGGGACTTGAAGCGGCAGTATTAGTGGAAAGGTATGAAGAAGGATGTAGCTACTTTTATGGCTAAGTGTTTGACTTGTCAGCGAGTCAAGGTTGAACACCAGAGACCAGCTGGATTACTTCAGCCATTACCAATTCTGGAATGGAAGTGAGATAAGATCACGATGGACTTCGTGACCCGTTTGCCGAAGACCTTGAGAAAGAATGATGTAGTTTGGGTGGTAGTCGATCGGTTGACGAAGAGTGCTCACTTTATATCGATCCGGATGGACTACTCTCTTACTAAGCTCAGTAGACAATATATGGAGAACATCATAAGCTTGCATAGTGTGCCTTCAAGCATAGTATATGACAGAGATCTAAGATTCACTTCTAAGTTTTGGAGAGCCTTGCAGAAAGCATTTGGTATGCAGTTGGATATCAGTACAGCTCACCATCCTGAGTCAGATGGTCAGTCTGAAAGGACTATTTAGATTCTTGAGGACATGCTACGTTGTTGCATACTGGACTTTGGTGGGAACTGGGATGATTATTTCCTTTCGTGGAATTTGCTTAAAATAATAGTTACTAGACCAGTGTGGGTGTGGCTCCATATGAAGTGTTGTATAGAAGGCTGTGTAGATCGCCTTTGTGTTGGGCAGATCCCGAAGAGCGTGTTACTCTTGGACCTGAGTTGATTGAAGAGACTACTAAAAAGATCAAGGGTATCCAAGAGAGACTCAAAGAGATTCAGAGTCGCCAGAAGAGTTATGCTGACCCGAAGAGGTGTGAGGTAGAGTTCGATACTGGTGATTCCGTATTCTTAAAAGTGACTCCAAGGCGAGGTGTAACAAGATTTGGGGTTAGGGGTAAGCTTGCTCCAAGGTATATTAGTCCCTTTGAGATCAATGAGAGAATTGGACCAGTGGCGCATTGCTTGAATCTGCCTGCACAGTTGGGTCACATGCATAATGTGTTTCATGTGTCGATGTTGAAGAAGTACACGTCGGACCCATCTCATATTGTTCAATATGTGCATGTACCGATCCAAGAAGATGTGTCCTATGAAGAGCAGCCTGTTCGTTTGTTGGCTAGAGAGTTGAAGGTGCTTCGTAATAGAGAGATTCCACTTATCAAGGTGCTTTGGGAACTTCACAAGGAAGAAGAGGCTACTTGGGAACTCGAGATGGAGATGTGCGAGAAGTACCCTCCTTTGTTTGACTTTTAGTCAAAAGTTGTATTGTGATGTAAACCTTGACTTGTACTTTAAATTTTGGGATGAAATTCTTTTAAGGAGGGGAGAATGTAAAAACCCGGATTTTGGGAGGGTAATTTGGACAATTTACCAATTTTTTGGATAAAATATTGGGGGGATTAATTTGCAAAAGTTTTGTGCAGAAGGACTAAATTACAATTTTTGGGGGACTTGATTGATAGAGATTTGAAATTTGGGGACTTATGTATAATTTTTGAAAAATTACAGAGCACTATAAGACAGGGCCATATGCCCTGTCCTTTTCTTTTCTCTCTCTCTTTCTTCTCCCCCGATCTCTCTCTCTCTCTCTCTGCGTTTCTCAGCTGGAAGAAGCAGGGGTCGCCGCTCCGGCCGTCGTCCGCCTGCACCACCGACCAACGTCGACTCGCTAGACCGCGCCGAAGCTCTACTGCCCCTCGCTAGCCGCCGCCGTCGCCTGCAAAACCGGAAATCCTCCAAGTCGCCGTTTCGGTTTTTTCGTCACCGGCGACGATTCCGGCCACCATTCGACCCCCAACCGATCATGTTGGATTCGTCTCGTCTCAAGGATGATCAAGGTATATATATCTCAACCCCATTTTGCCCGGATTGAAAGTTTCCATTTTTGGATATTTTGAGTTTAAGTTTGGCTTTTTGATCCGGCCGTTGGATTGGGTTTTTGTTATCATTTTTAGAATGTACTCAGAAAATGGAGAAGTTTGATATATATGTTGCCTATGTTTGGTGATCGGCACGGAAATTGAGATCGGACGGTCGAGATTTGCCTCGTTTTGCATGCCACTGGTTCGATATGGGCTCGGACTCGAATTGGACAAGTTATATGCCTAACCTAGCTATTTTGGGTGCTAGGAATTCAGCGAAGAGGTCCGTTTGTGGAATTGAAGTTTCGGTTAGAAGTTGGTTTTTCGCAAGAGGACGATCGAGGGCTTGGAATTGGTTCCTGACCCTCCGGGTGATCGTCAATGACACCTTGAGGATTCGATAGCGTGGTATTGCTATTCGAGCGAGGTAGGGACTCAATTGCCTCTGTTTTATATCATTTTTGAATAAAACTTATTTTCTGCAACATATGAGAACAAATCTGATTTTTGGTTTCTCGAATATCTGTGATGGGAATTGGTTGTATGAGATATATATACTGTATTGCTCTAGGAATTTTCTTAGTGCAGGTTATTTTGGGTATATTAAAAATAGGGCCGTTATGCTGCCCGTTTTTCTATAAAAACCTAGTATGCTGATTTTACTTAAAAACCAGAGCACGATTATTTTCACACTTCAGTTCTGTATTGCACGCGTCATAGAATCATATATGAGCACCGTATTAGCATCGTGGGTTTACAGTATGACGCTGTGTGCCCCACTGTCGGTGAAAGTCCGTAAACTCACACGGGGTTTCGTTACTTCTAATTACCACCCCATTTGGCAGGCGTAGGCAATTCGGTTGCCCTCTAGGTTTGGTAGGCGACACACGGATGTCTCCTCAGGGTATGGGCTTAGGTATCAGGCAGGCTGTTAGGCATACTTAGTGCCATTATCCTGGGTTTCCACTGATTAGAGGATGAGAGCTTATGGGTATGGGTTAATTTGTGTCATGTGCATATGAATTGGATGGTTTTGATTACACTGCTTTTATATATATATGGATTTCTGGTTTGGATTATATATATATGTATGTTTCGGACTAAACTAACCATGCAGGAATTCCTCATCACTAAAATATTTTCGATCGAGGTAATTGTTTTTCCTACTGGGCATTTTATGCTCACTCCCCTACCTTCTTCCTCAGGTGGTGTCCAGTGCGATCTTGGTGATCAAGAGGAGTAAGAAGTTATCTGGATTGCAGTTCATCTCTTGGTAATGCTAAGAGTTTGTTGTCGTAGTCTTTAGACTATTTGGGTTTTGTATTAGCATTGAACCAAGATTACTGCTTTCTATTTTGTCTGCGAACTTATGTATGCCATTCTGGTATTTGACTTTTGTTGTGGATGATGGTGATACTTGGGCTTTTATGTGACTTCGTAATTTTTAATTATTATTCAGTCTATGTTTAATGGTGTATACGAACTGTGGGAGTGGTTCACGGGATGGAATTCCGATTATTTTATTTAAATGGACCGTTTTTATAAAAACTATAACTTTTGACATTTTTCAAATAAATCAAGGAATTTTCCACCTTTATGAAATTCTCCTTCTGCCACTGGCCCGGATTTTGGGTCGTGACAAAAACAGTAGTACCAAGGTCAACTATGACTTGTTCGGTTACCCAAGATTTTGCTAAAAGGATTTACCTGACTCCGGAAACCTTATTTTGAATACATTTTTGGATGCTAAAATTGTCAACTTCATTAACATATCAAAAATGGTTTTCCCTTCCTTGTAACTGCTCCCAAATGTTGTCCTGGAAATCACCTCTGCAGTCAACAACCTAAATTCTTCATAAACGTCTATCTCTTTGCCTTCATGGTTTTTCCATCTTTCTAACATCGTCTCAACACTTACAATCATCGCTGGAATCATACTCTACCAAGAAAAGAATTTAAACAAAAATAGTCCTACTAAAAAAGAAATCTTTCATATCATGATAGCTTAGCTTTTAGTACACATCACAATATACAAAAGTTTTCCCTCCTTTTCTTTTTTCGCAGGAAGATATATGGTAATTAAATAACTAATAATTGCTGCTCATTTTGTTCATCAATTATAAGATATGTTAGCTGAAGTACTGTTGAGAGTAATCCAAAGAGCTTACCTTCAAGCTCTCACCATGGAAAGCAAAGTTGGCAAGTTTTCGCATTTTCGCCCATTTTTCACCTTGAGACATGGTAAGGCCATCTCCTAGAATCTTCTTCGCGTAGGGACTGACCTCAGGTTTGTGAGAGGCTTTATCTCTATTATTCAAAAGCTCTTTGACCAACTCGGGTTCCAAAATGACCAGTTGTGCTTGAGGACCATACCACTGAACATAAATCTTTCCTAAGAGCACCAAAAATTCACAACAAAAGAAATAATTCTCTTTTACTTACTATATAAAAAAAAGGACAAACTGAAACAAAGTAGTTTACAGTATTACCATATAAGTTGCTCCAACAATGGATATGAGGCTGAAGTGTAGGAAATATTTCATGGGATAATCCCATATGTCTGCTCAAGGATTCTTTTGACATGGCTGAAATTTCTTTGGTGTTTCCATGGATGAACTTATAAGGGCGGCAATTGATCCCTTGCAAACTCATCAAGTATTGTAAGTGAGTAGGAACCCACCAAAGTTTGTGGAATATCTTGATGAGAGCAAAGAGAAGAAACACAGAAAGAAAGATCAGAACAAGAATTGTTAAATCTCCAACCCCAGTCATCTTTTACTTTTTCTAGTATTTTCTTAGTGACACTCAACTAAATTATGATGTCTGAATAATTTAGTATCTTGACTTAAGTCAATTGGTCATACATAAAGTGCATGTTATGATTCCCCACGCGTCATGTTGTGATTAGTGCTTAAAGCCTCAGCTGCTTTTTTATTGCATGTTCAATGGGTTTACTGAGCTAGTCAATTTTGATGGCTAAACTCAGCATCACATTACTAGTTAATATTCATTGTATAACTCCTTAGCTTTATTCAGTTCTGGGATAGAAAAACAAGATACAATTAAAACAAATCAAAAGCCTAATAAAGAGCTCATAAGTGTTGAGCTGAAGAAAATTTTTTCGACAGAACTAATAACTAAATAAGCAAACAAAGGAGGAAAAAAAAAAACAGGCAGTTTTAGGTAAAACTCCAAGTCCAACATTTTGCTCCAATCACAATTTTTCACAGGCGAACTTTGGCTTCAAAGTGGGTGTAGAATTACTTGAACTCCGTACTGTGGGCGAGTTGTGAGGATCTTAACTGGCGAATGAACATAGGCAGGGGACAAGGTGAAGCTATAGCGTTGCAGAATCATCGTCAGAGCGATCTTTGCTTCGATGATGGCAAAGCTAAATCCTACACAAGTTCGAGGTCCCATTCCGAAGGGAAGAAAAGCAGCTGTATTGTCATTGGTAGCTTTAGCAACTCCTTCAGAGAATCTCTCTGGTTTGAAGAGATGAACATCTTCTCCCCATATTTGAGGGTCATGGTGTAGTGCTAGAATCGGTACAAAAAAATCTATATTAGCTGGAAGGTTGAGCTTTCCCAACCTCACTTCTCTGTCAACTCTTCTTGTTATGGCACTTGCTGGAGCATACAGTCTTAGGGACTCATTGATGATCAGGCCCATCTGCATGAGAACCATGGAATATTTTAAAACAACACTAGAAGATAAAATGAGAACTGAAGACTTTTTTTCCCATTTGGACAAGTGGGATATATAATTTTCTTACAGATTTAAGTTTCGTTATGCCATCTGGGTTCGGTTTTTCTTTCCCGAATAAATCGAGCACCTCTGTTCTTGCTTTCTCTTGCCAATCTGTATTAACTGCTAGAAGAAATACAGTCCATGCAAGTAAAGAATTAGTGGTTTCCTGTCCAGCAAAATAAAACGTCTTGCATTCGTCGACCATATTATCTACTGAAATCCTCTGGTTTATGTCGGCATCATGGTGAGCATTTAGTAGTACTCCAAGAAAATCACTCCCAAAGCTATCTTCCTCTCCATTCATTACCTTATTCTCCCTTTTCTTAATTATCTCTATTATCGATTCACGTATCCCTTTCTCAAGCTTCTCTGATTCTATCTGATCACGAGTTTTAAAAATTTTACTGCAAAATGGACAAACATGAAACAACAATTGGTTTTATGCTTCCTTAGAAAGAGATGACATTAACTATACTCTGTTTCAATTGTCCTTATCCAAGAATTAGAAAATATATACATATACATATATTGCTAGGAAAAGAAGTTACCTTATACCAGGAAACCTTTGTTGATATAAGTTTTTTGAGGTTACCAACGTTAACTTCTCCAACATCTCAAAAATGGCCTTCCCTTCCAAGTAACTGCTCCCAAAAGCTGTCCTGGAAATCACTTCCGAAGTCAACAACCTAAAATCCTCGTACACATTGATCTCTTTGCCTTCGTGGTCTTTCCATCTTTCTATCATACCCTCAACACTGGCAATCATTGCAGGAATCATACCCTGCCAAAAATCCGATTTTAATTCTCTGTCCCTCCTTTGGATATTGAGTTACTTAATTTGCTCATTCATGGTTTTGCAATATGTATTGGCTACAATGATAAGAAAATTATGTTATTGTGTTCCTTTACTAGTAACAGTTGGAAACTTACTTTCAAGCTCTCTGTTTGGAAGGCATGATTAGCGATTTTACGCAGTTTTGCCCACTTTTCACCTTGAGATGTGAGAATTCCATCTCCAAATATTTTCTTGGCATATGCTTGGTGCTTGGTCTTGTGATAGACTCTTTCTCTGTCGCTCAATAGCTCTTTGATCAACTCAGGTTCCGTGATGACCAGTTGTGCTCGAGGACCAGACCATTGAAGATAATTCTTTCCTGTAACATAAAAGAACGAATTTTAGTTTATAAGCAAAAGAAAATCTTTTTGGAAGTAAAAATTTAGATGGCGAAAGTGAGAAGAGTTTGTGTCACCATATAAGTTGGTCCAACAATGAACATGTGGCAGAAGTTTTGGAACTATGTCGTTGGATAAACCCAAAGGTCTTGCCACGGCCTCCTTTTGCATGCTTATCATCTCTTTGGTGCTTCCATGGATGAATCTACAAGAAGGGCCTTTCACTCCTTGCAACCCCATCAAATGCTTTACTCGGCTTGGAGCCCACCATAGCTCGTGGAAGATCTTGATCAGAACTAAGATAAGGCACAAGCAGATTAGGCACAAAACTGGGATTGTTAGATCTCTCACCCCACTCATCTTTTTTCTATATACAAAGTTCCGAGTAACCTCAAGCTTCCTGGTCTCTGAAACTCTATGGTGAAGAGACTGATGTGTGTATTATATTAGGCCATATCGTCAATACATGATTTGTTTCACGTCAATATTGGTGGCTGTAGTATTTTGGCATATATATGTAGACTTCTAGTCAGCACGGGAAAAACACAAAATACTAGTAGAATTAAGTTCTCAAAGTGATAAGACGAAGAAACTAGAATAAACGATTTTTTTTTTCTAGAAAGGAAAAGGAACACAAAGCAAAGAGAATTAATTAGTTTCAACTACAATCAATAAGTGGGAAAACGACATCATTATAACGAACTACATTGATATAAAACGACAACAACGTAGAAGTTCCATGATTGAAAAAAAAAAGGACAAAAAACATAGAAAATGGCATCGAAAGAAAACGACAATACAACATAGAAACAATAGACCCGGAATCTGATTTGATGCGGGTTAACAACAAAGATAAAGAATTAAGAATTTTTTATTTTTTTCCTTTGACTCTTTGTCCTTAGTTGTTGGTAAAAAAATTTCTCTCTTACGAAACAAGCATAAGGCATAATTGAATTTTTAATTATTAAGAAAGAACATATTAGACTTTGAAAAAAGAAACGACATTATATTTAATTTGATTCCATTCTTTTTTTTTTTTATTCAGTAATAATATCGCCTCTGTGGTGGGAGTTTTGACGGTAAGAAAAAGGAAAAAGAAACGACATAAGAAAATGACATCAACGTGAAAAACATCGACCATAACACCAAAACAACAGGACATTAACTTAAAAAAAAGGAAAAAAAAAAAAAATGGGTCATAAGGCAATGATATCGAAAACCAGTTATAACATGTAGCACTAAGCCTAGATACTCGGACACTTTACATGCCAGAGTAAAGAAAGCCAAAGTGTTTCCCTTAGCTGAGTACCAACTTTCTTTTCCTGATTCGTATATAATATAAGCACAGTGAGTTGCATTGGACTGCTTATTCTGCCACCCAAAATGAAGTTTAAACTGGAAAATATGGGCTTCAAAATGGCTGTAGCATTACTTGAACCCCGTGTTGTGGCCGACTTGTCATAATCTGAACGGAGAAACATAGGCCGGGGACAATGCAAAGGTGTAGCGTTGCAAAATCATCGACAGAGCCAACTTTACCTGGGTTATGGCAAAGTTAAAGCCTACAAAACATCGAGGTCCGGCTCTAAAAAGGCACGAATGCAGCAATGTTGTCCCTTGTAGCTTTAGCAACTCCTTCAGAGAATCTCACTTTGGAAGATTCAGATTTCCTAGTCTCACTTCACTTTTAGTTTTTCAGGATATGCTCGTTGTGCAGAAGCACAACTATTCCAAATGTTTATATTTAATACTTAAGATAATATTAAATAAAAATATAAACAGCCAACTAGTTACTGAAAATATAAAAGAGAATACAAAATTTAGCGCCGATCACTTCACTGACAGAAATACAAAATCTAGGTTATGATGCAAAAACCCAGAAACAAATTGGAAAAATGGGTAAAAATAAAACTATGGAGGTCCTTAGGAATAAATGTTCTTACCAATAGGGAATAAATTTTAGGATGATTAAAATAAATTACAAAAGATTTTATTTATAACCAACTGTGGATCCTAAATATTCATATACAAGCAATGTGAGAAAAAATGTAAAATAATTACAAAAGTTAACAAGTCAAATTATAACAATCTCCACCTTGACGAGTTAGCAGGTCCTACCCAAATTTCCCTATATCCTCTATCTATTATGGTAATGCTACTTTATGCATCAAAAGGTGCCATCAAATTTGTAGAATATTGATCAAGTCTACACAATATTTGAACTTGATTGATATCACCACCTCGGTCATCATGTCTGTAGGATTTTCAGTAATCCCAATCTTCTGAAGCAGTATCTTTTCTTCATCAATAATCTCCTGCATAAAGTGATGTCAATATACTTCCTAGGTACATGGTATACTGGATTTTTTGCTAAGTGAATGATACTCTAACTATCAGAATAAATACATACATACTCCTAAACAACTCTCAACTCTTTCAGTAATCCTTGTAACGAAATAGTTTCCTTTACATCCTCTGTAACTGCCATGTACTCTACTTCTGTAGTAGATAAAGCAACCATAGACTACAAAGTAGACTTCCAACTGATTGGTGCTCTTACAAATATGAATATATATCCAGTAGTTAAATAACATTTATCCAAATCACCAACATAATCGGAATCAATATAACCAATCACGTATTGACCAAGTCTATCATCCCACTCAAAAACTAAACCAACATCTACAGTCTTCAATAAGTACCGTAGAATCCATTTCACAGCTTGTCAATACTCTTTTCCTAGATCAAGCATAAACATGTTCACAACTCTAACTGCATGTGAAATGTTGAGTCTCGTATACACCATCGTATACATCAAGCTACCAATTGCATTTGAATATAGAACTTGTGACATATACTCTCGCTCTGCATCTGTACTCAGAGACAAAGACGCAATAAACTTGAAATGAAGAGCAAGCAGCATACTAACAGGTTTGGATTGTTCAGTCATACCAAAAGATTGTAATACTTTCTTTAGATATTACTTCTGAGTCAAACTAACCTTGCTTCTCCCTTTATCTTTGCTAATCTCCATATCAAGAATCTTCTTTGCTTCACCGAGATCTTTCATCTCAAACTCTTGATTCAACTAAGCCTTCAACTTCTCAATTTCTTATTGATTTTTCGAAGCTATCAAGATATCATCAACATATAAGAGTATATAAATGAAAGATTTATCTTGGAGCCTGCAAAAATACACGCAAATATCAAACTTGCTTCTTATATAGTTCTGACCCGTCATGAACCAATCAAATCGCTTGTGCCATTGCCTTGGCAATTGTTTTAGTCCATAAAGTGATCTTTTCAGTTTGCAAATCCAATTTTCTTTTCTAGCAATCTTGAATCCTTCTGGCTGAGACATATAGATTTCCTCTTTTAAATCACCGTATAAAAATGCCGTTTTCATATCCAATTGAACTAGTTCAAGATCCAACTATGCTATCAAGGCTAACAAAATTCTAATGGAGGAATGTTTAACAACTTGAGAAAATACTTCATTATAATCAATTCCCTCGAACTAAGCATAGTGTTTCACTACCAATCTTGCCTTGAAGCGAACATCATTCTTATTAGAAAATTTTTTTTCTTTGTATATTCCTATTTGTACCCATTGCCTTCTTCTGCTTCAATTTTTGAGCTAGTTCCCAAGTTTCATTCTTCTGAAGAGACTGCATTTCTTCCTCTATTGCTTTCTCCCACTATTCAGTTTTTGAACTTTTGACTGCATCTTTGTATGTGGAAGGAATATCATCATCTATAATGGGAAGTGCATAGGCCACTATATCAACAAATCGAGCAAGTTTATGAATTTCACATCTTGGCCTATTATGTGCAATTGATTCTTTCTATTATTGAGGCTCTTGGGTTGGAACCTTTTCATCATCTTTACTGTCTTCCTCTACCAATGGAGTATCATCACTGTTTTCAACAACATTAGCTGGGACTAGTGTTATTGTTTTCTCAAACTCCACCTACTACTGACTAGGCTCCACCCGCTGTAGAATACTAATAGTCTGCTCTTGGTCTTCTGTTACCTTTTTCAATATGGCAGACTCATCAAAAATAACATTCTTGCTAAATAAAATCTTCCTCGAGCTTAGACACCAAAGTTGAAATCCCTTTATACCTGAGCTGATACCGATAAATAATGCTTTCTTGGTTCTCAGGTCCAACTTGGATTCTTTCGTATGATAATAGGTAGTGGAACCAAAGATATGTAAAGAATCATAATTACTAGTAGGTTTTCTAGACTATACCTCAAGAGGGGTTTTGCCTCCAATTGCAATCGATGGTAAACGATTAATGAGATGATAAGTATACGTAATTGCCTAATCCCACAAAACTTTGCCTAACCTAGCGTTGGACAACATACACTGAACTTTCTCTAGTAAAGTCCGATTCATGTGTTCTACCACCCTATTCTGCTGTGGTGTTTTTCGAACTGTAAAGTGACACATAATACCTTCAGACTGGCAAACTCCCAAATTCGATCATCTCTATATTCTCCACCGTTGTCTAATCGAAGTCATTTGATCTTTCTGCCTGTTTGAGTGTTAATTATCTTTTTTCTTTTGAGAAAAACTTCAAGCACGTCATCCTTAGTCTTCATTATATACACCCAAACTCTTCTAAAAAAGTCATCGATAAAAGTAACAAAATAGTGCATAACTTCCAAACAAGCTGTCTTAGTAGGTCCTTACACATCTAACGTCCTCACACATCTAAGTGAACATAATTTAGAATCCCTCAGTATTGTGAATTGCTATATCGAACTTCACTCGTCTTTTTTCCCACAATATAGTATTTACAAAAGTCCAACTTACAGGTCTTCGCTCCTTTCAATAAGCCTTGTTTCACTAAACAAAAGAAAGTTTTTTTCTCTTGTATGTCCTAAATGCATATACCATAGCTTGGTAATTTCTAAAGCTTCATCATCCTCAGATTCTATAGCAACTGATCCAATAATTATACTACTATTATAGTAATATAAGTTATTTCTTCTTGTACCTTTCATTACCACTAAAGAGCCTGAAGTGACTTTCAAAATTCCATCTCATATAGACATAATGAAGTCTTTAGATTTTAAGCTCCCAAAGAGATGAGATTCTTCTTCAATTTTGGTACATACCGAACATTTGTCAGAACTCTAATTGATCCATTATGGTTCTTCAATCGAATTGAATCTACCCTAGTTGTCTTACACGATTCATCATTACCTATGTAAATAACTCCACCATTTAGCTCTTCAAAGTTGAAGAACCACTCCTTGTGAGGACATATATGGTAAGTGTAACCCGATTTTAAAATCCATTCATCATGTTGTGACATCAAAGATTGACTAACTAGAGCAAAATCTAACTCATCATCTTCGACTTCAGCTACATATACATTAGAAGTAGCCTTGCCCTTGTCTTTATTCTGTAACTTCGGACAATCTTTCTTCCAATGCCCTTTTTCATGATAAAAGGCAAATTCATCCTTACCAGGTCTTCCCTTCGAACGAGATCTACCCATTTTATCCTGCCTACGGCTTTAACTACGTCCCTTTGCTGTAAGCGCTTCTATTGAAATGTCCTTATTCTCCTTCTAATCTTTCTTTCTAATCTCATGATTGTACAATGCAACACTCACTTCATCGAAGGATAATTTTTCCTTCCTATGAAGCAACGTAATACAGAGATGATCTAACTCATCAAGAAGAGACCCAATCAAGAACATTGCTTTATCTTCATCTTTGAAGGTTTCATCTAAATTTAACAAGTCTGCTATCAACTGGTTGAAAGTATCAATGTAGTTACTAATAATCATACCAGGCTTCAACTAGAGGCAAAAAAGTCTCTTCTTCAAGTATAATCAGTTCTCATTGCTCTTTCTCATATACTTATTCTCGAGCACCTTCCATAACTTAATTGCAGAAGTCTCCCTCATGAATGGACACTTTTGTTCTCTACAAAGATATGAGCGGATCGTACCACAAACTTGACAATTGATCCTCTCTCATTCTTTATCATCTATTTTTTCCAGTTTCATCTTCTCTAGAGCAATATCCTGATCTTGTTGACATAAATAACCTCATACTACCACAAGTTAAGTTATTTCGGCCATCAAATTTCTCCGTATATATTTTTGCACTAGTCACAGTCTTCATCTTTGTCGGCATTGACAAAGATTTTGACATTTTTAGTAATATTTCAAATAGCTACTAAATGAAGCCTAGGGCAAACCTACTGTTCTGATACCATTTGTTGTGCAGCGGAAGCACAACTACTCAAAATGCTTATATTTAATACTTAAGACAATATTAAATATAAACTACCAACTAGCTACTGAAATTATTGAAAGTAGAAAATGTGTAGAAAATACTAAATAAAAAAATAAAAGAGAACACAGAATTTAGCAAGGTTCAGCAAATTACTTATATACTCGAGGCGCTGTTGACCAATTCACTAACTTCAAATAAGAGAAAATACACAATCTGGGCTGTAATACAAAAACCCAGAAACAAATGGGAAAAATAGATAAAAATAAAACTACGGAGGTCCTTAGGAATAAATGTTCTCACCAATAAAGAATTAATTTTAGGATGATTAAAACCAATTATAGAAGACTTTATTTATAGCCATCTATAGACGCTAAATATTCATACACAAACAATGTAGGACAAAACACAAAAAAATTACAAAAGCTAACAATGCTGAGTATGGGAGGATATAATCTCAGAGATTCATTAATAATCTGGCTCAACTGCATGGGGCAATCATATCAATGTGTTCAAAAAATTCAAAACATAAATAATAAAATGAAAAAGTTTACCAAGTAAGGCCATAGTGAAACAAATGATATTGTGACTTTTCTTACAGTTTTAAGTTTTGGTATGCCATCTAGATTTGGATTCTATTTTCTAAATAACTTAAGGACCTCTTTTTTTGCTTCTTTTTGCCAATCAATATGGATTGATAGGAGAAATATAGTCCAAGCAAGAAAACTATTAGTGGTTTCTTGTCTAGAAAAATAAAAGGTCTTGCACTCATCGACTACATCTTCTACCGAAATCCTAAGCTTCTTATTGGAATCATGGTGAGCCTTTACCAGCAATCCAAGCCTATTATGGACTAGCATATCATTTTCTCAAGCTTTTCTGGTTCAATCTCATCTCTGGTCTTGAGAATTTTACTACAAAATACAGTAATAGCTAATGGTTTTATGCTGCCAAAAATAGTACTAAGAAGTGGGACAGTCTCCTGCATAACAGGCATAATGCAGTTTTAGGCTTTATTCGACAACTCTTTTACCTGAAAAAGAAAAAAGAAAAGAAAAGATACTACCAAGTACATTTATTAACCAAAACTTGTTCTGCAGCTCACAGTTTTTGCTATAAGAATTTACATGATATTAGGAAACCTTAGTTTATACATGTTTATCGGTGATAACGAGGTCAACCTCATTAACTTCTCAAAAATGTTCTTCCCTTCCTAGTAACTGCTCCCAAAAATGTTGTCCTAGAAATCTCCTCTGCAGTCAACAAGCTAAATCTTGATACCCCTTAATCTCTTTGCCTTCATGGTTTTTCCATCCTTCTCACATTGTCTCAACACTCGCAATTATTGCGGGAATCAGAGTCTGCAAAGATTTAAATAAAAAAGGAATTGACACTCTTGTATCGTTTTCTTGCGTAAATAAGTTAGTGAGTAGCTCAGTTCAGTAATTCATAGCTTAGCTTTTAGTATATCTATTGTGAAAATTATGAACATAAGTGTATGCTATCGCAAACAAGTAATTAAGTATTAAGTATGAGTATTGTCCCATAAAGACTGTTGATTTACTAAGTACCGAAATTTAGCTAATCCTAAATTTATTTGAATTAATCGAAAAAAGAAAAATTAAATTAAATTAAATTAAAAATAAAAATAAACTAAAAGCAATAAAAATAAATGAGAACGAAAATTAAAAGCAAAAAATAACACAAGATGTGAATTAATGAAATTAAACCTAGGGTGTCCGATTTCACCATAACTAATCCACTCTAAAAAAAAAATCTCTATCTCATTAGCCTCAAATTATTTCCCTAGTTGATAGTCAAGATTTTCTAATTTATTTGCTATTCTCTCCCGAGTTCAAGCAAAAATATCCTTAATTACCAATTCACTATATTCCTATGTGAATTAAACTAATTAAGAATTCATTAAGATCTACGGAAACTCATATAGCGACTACACAAACTATGTAAATATATTCCTATTTTGCATGCAATTTATGGCTTTCAATCTAATGAACTAGACACATAAATCTCCTTCCGGTTTCATTATGATTAACAAATTATTTATTTAGTGGCCAATTCAATAGAAGCATTAAGAACAGAATTGAAAACTCAATTAGGAAAAATAATTCATAGACTAAATTGAAAGAGAAATATTTAAGCATCATTGTTAGGCTACATCATAGCCCTAGAAAAGAAATCTAGAACATAATTAAACTAAGAGAAACAAAAATATTAAATGAAAACATCCTAAAGAAAATAAAATTCTAAAACTAAAAATAAAATCAAACTAGAGAAATCGCGGTTAAAGAGGCTCCACTCCACTGCTCTGTCTCCCACAGACTTTCTCTCTCTGGACTACTATGTTTCTCTCTCTAAAATTGTGTGTTTTTTTCTCTTCTCTTGTAGTCCTTTTATAGTTGAAAAGAGAGTGTGCTTGAGTTACACATGGATTCCTACGCTCAAATAAGATTGGTAGAATGATGTGGTAATTTCCCAATTTTTCTCTTTCTATTCCATGTTTCTATTCAAAATCTGATACAAGGGCAATTATCCAGTGACGCACAATAAGATGAGTTCGGCACGAATCTAGGCATTTACTGGCTCTTCAAAATGTTGACTTTAAGACCATAATGTGACATCTTTTCGTTTGAGGAAGAAACCAGGTGCACAGACGGTGAGGAACAGCTGATCAGACATGGCTGACAGCCACTAAAGATGCGGGCCCCACATGTCTCCTGCTCTGCCACTCACCTCTCTCCGCGCGTGACTTCCACACGCCAATCCAATCCGTCTGTGCTTTGATCCAACGGTTGAGATCGCGCATGTCATCATCTTCTCCTTACACGCGTCTGAAGCTCCATTCAATTCGTAATTTATTTCTTTTTTTTCCCCTAAATCAAACAAAATTAAATAAAATAGAAAAAACTAAATCTAATAAACATCTATTTCAAATTAATTTAACTTAAACTAATTAAATTAAAACACCTAAACCTGATAAAATGACATAAAACTAATTCTAAACCAAAATAAAATAAAACAACTTAAATTACTTAAAATCTAAATTAAAATTACTCTAGGACACACATATTTAATTAATAAAATAGCACAATTAACTCTATTTTCATAGAGTTATCACACCCCCAAACTTGAATTTTTGCTAGTCCTCGAGTAAAAGAAAGAAAGAAAAAAATAACATGACCAAACCATGACCCAGTTTGTTTCTCAAAAACTTGCCTCAAAGATTTCACATAATATAAAGCTCAAAGAAAAATGCTAAAAAATATACAAGTCTAGAATTTCAATTCAAATGCTAACTTGATTCCACTATAGACTTCTTGAGTGTATATGTGTGAAAACAATTACACTTAATTACTTGCAACTTGGATCAGTTTATGCAAATAAGTAAGTTATAATAAATCTCTAGATAGAAATATATAAACTCCATAGGCCTACTTTTCATATCACTCTCCGCTAATGTAGACAACCACTGTACTAAAGATCATTAGGACTTTATTATGCTTGTAATGTATGGCTAAGATAACAGGTAGGATAATAGACATTTTTCTACAACTCAACTCAACACTTTGTTGGTAAAATTCCCCCAAACTTATTTTCCACTTTCTTTTGTCACTCCACATTTTCTCATTAAAGCACTATACTCCAAACTTATGATTTTTCAATCTTTTTTTTTCATCACCTTTTTTTTCATTTTTTTTTTCACATGGATATAGTATCTTTTCTTTTTTTTCATGCCTCAACAAAATAATTGTCCTCAACACCACCTTTCCTCCCAAATTATCTCATAACTCAAAACAAAGATCACAATTATGCTCATGGGTCCAGGATAAAATATTGGAAATAATTTAAAAGCTAGGCTAAAAATATTGGTGTCAAAGAAAAGGTCAAATTAGGCTCAAAGGGGTATACTAAGAATATAAATGTCAAGGGTAGGTGTGAAAGGCTCAAACAATCAAAAGATAGCCTAAATCATATCTCTAATACAATACAGTCTAGGATTTCGCCTCAAGTGTTAATTAAATAGGTTCTAGAATTTATTAATGAGATTTCAAAGATGTACTTAATGCACATAAACTTTCTCTAAGTAAGCAAATAATCAAATGCAACTATCTATGTACTCAAAATTTTCAAGAAATCATAAGCAAAACCAAACTAACACAGAATCAAGCACACAAACAAACAATATTCATTATTTTTCTAAGAACCTTATTCAGTTAAATCAAGATCTTATCATCGGCTTAAGATAATTATAATAGGTCATAAAAACAAACCTAAACTATTAACTATTTTTTTAAAATTTTGTAATTACATTTTTTTTTTTGAAAATTTTAACTTCATACCCCCAAACTTAAATTTAATATTATCCCCAATGTTAAAAATAAAAGAAAAGGTAAAGGAAAACTCCCTCAAATTTTCATACGAAAGTGGAGGCTTCTGGTTGAGTCGTTGAAATCCACATATCGACCCCAAACTTATGTAAGAACCTAAAGCACATAAAAAAAAAAAACAAACAAAACATAACAAAAGAAAAGAAACCTGAAAATTCAAAATTAAAAGAAAAAAAAAATAGTTCATAGGTTGCCTCCCAAGAAACGCATACTTTATAGTCATCGGCCAAACTCTTCCTCTTGTATCAGGAAGGTTCGTAAATGGATGGAGATGGTGTAGAAGGACTATTCCCATGTTTTTCTATCTTTGGCTTTCTCCCATGGTAGTTTGATAGAGCTTCGAAATAGCATGCATATACCGTAATGTTTTCTTTTTCCTCTTTAGTGGATTTAACAAAGATGCTTAAAATTGCAGGAGGTTCTCTTAGATGTTTCATTTTCATTATTTCAGCCACACCTTTCTCTGAAATATCAACTTTAAAGTAAGAGGTAGATTCAGGTGGGTATTTTGTTGCTTTAAAGACATTAAAGACGACTTCTTCATCTTGGACTCGCATTGTCAATTAACCTTTTTGTACGTCGATAAGAGCTCTCTCAATAGCAAAAAAAGGTCGAAAAAGAATAATAGGAATTTCTTGGTCTTCTTCAATATCAAGCACTAAAAAGTCTGCTGGGAATATGAATTTGTCAACTTTAACAAGCACATCCTCGACAATACCTCTAGGATATTTTATAGACCGGTCCACCAATTGCAAAGAAACAATTGTTAGCTTCACTTCCCCCAAACCTAATTTCTTGAATACTGAGAGCAGCATTAGGTTGATGCTGGCACCAAGATCACATAGAGCTTTGTAAAAGAATGAATTTCCAATGGTGTATGGAATATAAAAGCTCTCGGGATCTTTTAGCTTTGGTGAAAGTTTCTTTTGTAAAATCGCACTGCACTTCTCAGTAAGTGCCACTGTTTCATACTCCTCTAGCTTTCTTTTGTTCGATAAAATTTCTTTCAAGAACTTCACATAATTAGGCATTTGGGCTAGAGCATCCGTAAAAGGTATGTTTATGTGGAGTTTCTTGAAAACTTCTAGAAACTTTGAGAACTGTCGATCCAACTTATGTTTATTAAACCGCAGAGGATATGGAATCGGAGGGACATATGGCGGTGGGCTGTCTGGGAACAACTTGGATTCTGGCTTTATTAGCTCAACTTGTCTTGTACCAGATTGCCCCTGAGGTCGTGACTGTTGCTCTTGATATTAACCTCGTGTGCTCGAAGAAGGTGATAACGGAGAAAGTGGTGGGGTAGTTGAAATTGGTTCTCTCAGTTGCTCCACTTGTTTCCCACTCTTGATAGTTATTGCATTACACTGCTCCTTCGGGTTCGTCTCGATATCACTCAAAAAAGGACCCTGAGGTCTTGTGGAGAGTATATTGGAGATCTGGCCGATTTGGACTTCTAAATTTCTAATAGACGTGTCAGTCCTCGTCATATATTGATCTGTCTTTTCAGTAAGTTGAGCAAGAGCATCTTCCAGAGAGACTTTATTGACTGGAGGCTGAGGTTGATATCCAATCGGTGGTCTTATAGCATTATCATTGTTTCTCCATAAAAAATTTAGATGGTTGCGCCATCTTTGATTACAAGTGTTGGAGTACGGGTTGTTCTGCTGTCGGTTGACATTCCCCATAAAGTGTGCATGCTCAGGCTGATCAAAGGAATTACTATCTTGGCAATTGCCACTGGCATGAGGTCCACCACATAAATTACACCTCTCAGGAGTAGGATGAATAGCATCAAATTGCTTCGTTAATGCGGCAACTTGAGTTGTAAGTGCTGTAAGTGCATCAACTTCATGTATCCCATAAGCCTTTTTAGGTGTAGAGCATTCAATTGGCCATTGATAGGCATTAGCAGCCATCTCCTAAAGTAATTCATAAGCTGCATCTTCAGTCTTCCCCATTAATGAATCTCTAGCTGCTGCATCTACGAGGGTTCTAGTCGAGCCACTTAACCTATTATAGAAGGTCAGTAACTGTAACCACTTTGAAAGTCCGTGACGTAGGCACCGTCTCAACATGTCTTTGTACCTCTCCCAGGCTTCATATAATGACTCTCCATCTTGCTGGGTAAAAGTAGTAATATTGTTCCACATCTTTGTTATTTTTGCTGGTGGGAAAAATTTGGATAAAAACCGCTGAGGAAGATCATTCCATGTAGTGATGGTTCGAGGCAGTAAGGAGTTCAACCAGCTTTTAGCCTTGTCCTGAAGTGAAACCGGGAACAATCTCAGTTTTATGGCATCATCAGTAATGCCATTATGTTTAAAAGTATCACAGATCTCGAGGAAGATGGCAATATGAGCATTTGGATCATCAAGGGGAGAGCTGCTAAATTGATTGGCATGCACCATCTGTATGATAGCCAGCTTGATCTCGAAATTATTAGCTTGTATGGTTGGACGTCTAATCCCTGAGAATGTCTCATTAACCACAGGCAAAGCATAGTCACGTAATGCTTGGTTGTTTATGATCCCTCCTTCTTGTCCCCTTGCTGAATCGTTTCCTTGGTCGTCAGCCATAGTATCTTGTTCTGGTCTAAAAGCCTCTCTCTTTTCTTTTCTATTCTTTCAACACATTTGCTCGATTTCAGAATCAAAAGGAAATAAATCTTCTTTTCTGAACTTTCTCATACACTGGCCTTAATCACCTTGAAAACAAAAGTAGGACACTAAGTAAAATAAAAAAAAATTCAAACTAAAATTAAAGTTGCTTAGTATCGATATTAATAAAAATCAGACAGTCCCATGAAAACGGTGCTAAAAACTTGTTATGAAAATTATGAATATAAGTGTACGCTATCGCAAATAAATAATAAAGTAGTAAGTATGAGTATCGTCCCATGAAGACTGTTGATTTACTAAGTACTGAAATTTAGCTAACCCTAAATTTATTTGAATTAATCGAGTAAAGAAAAATTAAATTAAATTAAATTAAAAGTAAAAATAAACTAAAAGCAATAAAAATAAATGAGAACGAAAATTAAAAGCAAAAAATAACACGAGGTGTGAATTAATGAAATTAAACCTAGGGTGTCCGATTTCACCATAACTAATCCACTCTAAAAAAAAATCTCTATCTCATTAGCCTCAAATTGTTTCTCTAGTTGATAGTCAAGATTCCCTAATTTATTTACTATTCTCACCCGAGTTTAAGCAAAAATACTCTTAATTACCAATTCACTATATTCCTATGTGAATTAAACTAATTAAGAATTCATTAAGATCTATGGAAACTCATATAGCGACTACACAAACCATGTAAATATATTCCTATTTTACATGCAATTTATGGCCTTCAATCTAATAAACTAGACACATAAATCTCCTTCCGGTTTCATTATAATTAACAAATTATCTATTTAGTGGCCAATTAAATAGAAGCATTAAGAACAGAATTGAAAACTCAATTAGGAAAAATAATTCATAGAATAAATTGAAAGAAAAATATTAAAGCATTATAGTTAGGCTATATCGTAGCCCTAGAAAAGAAATCTAGAACATAATTAAACTAAGAGAAACAAAAATATTAAATGAAAACATCCTAAAGAAAATAAAATTCTAAAACTAAAAATAAAATCAAACTAAAGAAATCGCGGTTGAAAAGGCTCCACTCCACTGCTCTGTCTCCCACTGAATTTCTCTCTCTTGACTACTATATTTCTTTTTCTAAAATTGTGTGTTTTTCCTCTTCTCCTGCAGTCCTTTTATAGCTAAAAAGAGAGTGTGTTTGAGTTATACACGGATTCCTACGCTCAAATATGATTGGTAGAATAATGTGACAATTTCCTAATTTTTCTCTTTCTGGTCCATGTATTTATTCAAAATCTGATACAAGGGCAATTATCCAGTGCGGCACAATTGGGTGAGTTCGACACAAATCTAGGCATTTATTGGCTCTTTAAAATGTTGACTTTAAGACCATAACGTGGCATCTTGTTATTTGAGGAAGAAACCGGGTGCACGGACGGTGAGGAGCAACTGATCAAACACAGTTGACAGCCACTACAGACACGGCCCCATATATCTCCTACTCTGCCACTCGCCTCTCTTCGCGCGTGACTTCCACGTGCCCATCCAATCCGTCTGTGTTTTGATCCAACTGCTGAGATCGCCCATGTCATCATCTTCTCCTTACACCCGTTTGAAATTCCATTCAATTCGTAATTTATTTATTTCTTTTTTTTTTCCCCTAAATCAAACAAAATTAAATAAAAAAAAAAGCTAAATCTGATAAATATCTATTTCAAATTAATTTAAATTAAACTAATTAAATTAAAACAGCTAAACCTAATATATTGACATAAAACTAATTCTAAACCAAAATAAAATAAAACAACTTAAATTACTTAAAATCTAAATTAAAATTATTCTAGGACACATATTTTTAATTAATAAAATAGTACAATTAACTCTATTTTTACAGAGTTATCAATAGCCATCATAGTATCAAATTTGTTTCCACTTTTTTACTTTTCTTTTTGCAGCATAATAATTCCTTGTTAGTCTCTCATTGTGATGATAAAAATAACAATTGATAGCTAGACTAAATTAAAAGAAATAGCAAGAGCTTACTTTCAAGCTCTCATTATGGAATGCAAAGCTAGCAAGTTTCCTCATTTTTGCCCATTTTCCAGCTTGAGACATGGTTAGGCCATCTCTTAGAATCTTCTTCAAATAAGGATTGATCTCAGGTTTGTGAGAGGCTTTATCTCTGTCATTCAATACCTCTTTGATCAATTCAGGTTCCAAAATGAGTAGTTGTGCTCAAGGATTGTATCACTGAATATAAGTCTTTCCTAATAGCACCAAAAATTTAGAATAAAGTAAATGCTATTTATTTATATATTTTTAAAAATAAAGAAAGTGACAGTAATTTACAAGATTACTGTACATGTTGCTCCAACAATGGGTACGAGGTTGAAGTCTAGGAAATATTTCATGGGATAGTCCCGTAGGTCTGTTCACGGATTCTTTTAACATAGCTGAGATTTGTTTTGTGTTTCCATGGATGAACTTATAAGGACGACATTTGATCCCTTGCAGATCCATCAAGTATTATAAGTGAGTAGGAACCAACCATAGTTTGTGGAAGATCTTGATGAGAGCTTAGAGAAGTTTAGGTCCAAGGTGAGTATTGGCAAAAATAATAAAATGAAGTTGTTATGAGAAAATTAATATGTTCTTACAACAGGTTTGCCAATGTTGTAAAACACTTGTTACAACAGATATATAGGATCACTCACAACGGATTTGTACCGGCTAAAAATCCACTTTTGAAATCTTTTTGTTCTTGCTTTTGGTCTAATTTTCCTTATTAAATATTTCTAGAAGGATAATAGGGATTACTATTGATGGATTTTCTTGACCAACTGGACTAAGTTGATTGAGATATTTTATCTCATTTTTCCTTTGATTAAGATTATATTTTTAGTTTGATTCTTACTCTTTCATACCTTAAATATTGGATAATGATTATTGGCAGGTGTATTAGTAGAATCATGGTGATATTTCATCCATTATATATAGATTATATTCTCATTAAATTAATATAATTAATTTGATAAGCAATTAGGTTTTTCTAGCAAAATCTATTGCAACAGATTTAATTGTTTATAGAAAGTTTTCTTATTTGATTTTTGATTGACTCTAAATAATTGTCAAATAGATTCTTATCTTTAAGGAAAGTTCTTGCATGTATAAAAGAGTGATGTCAATTGATTAAGAAGAGCCAAAATTGTGAAGAACTTCTCTTAATGTACATCGATATTTTTTAGGGACAATTCATGAAAGCTGTTGTAACAATTTTCTAATTGTCTAAAAAAGGAATGACAACACATTTTCTGGTAAATCATTCTTTTCTCATTTTCTGCCTATTCATATTAAGGGAGCATGAGATTGAGGTTAGAAATTTATCTACAAAAGCTCACTAAGTCCAAGGGATTTGTATAAAGTTCAATTGAGAGAAAATATTCTTTTAGAGAGCTTTTATGTAAGGCATAAAGTTTATTCTATTGCTATTATGAAACTTAGATAGCTAGTGAGTTTTCTAAGTTTCTTTGTTGAGTCTATCTTATTCTTCAGGAGGAAGAATAATAGTTAAGGGAGTTCATGTGCAAGGATCAACAAGACGAGGGGAGCTCGCTAAACAAGATTGGTAGAGTTATTACCATACATTGATAATTGAAAATGGAGTCTTTTATTGTATTAGTCAATTAGTATTTGCAATCTTAATATTTTACTAATTTGCTTAATCTCTGTGCGTGGCCTCGTGGCGTAGAAGAGTTACGAACCACATTAAAAACGTCTTGTGTTCATTATTTGTTTTCTTATTCTTATTGCAATATATGCACTCTTTGTTATAACAACTTTTCAAACATGTGTTATAATATAATTATTTAATTATTAATTAATCAATTAATTAATTATTTAGTCAAGAAGAAACATAGAAATAAAGATAAAAATAAGAATTGTTAAATA
This sequence comes from Parasponia andersonii, assembly GCA_002914805.1. Classification (NCBI taxonomy): domain Eukaryota; kingdom Viridiplantae; phylum Streptophyta; class Magnoliopsida; order Rosales; family Cannabaceae; genus Trema; species Trema andersonii. The sequence goes on along the minus strand of JXTB01000003.1, from coordinate 1,697,037 downwards.
TTTCACCCTAGTCATCTTTTACTTTGTCTAGTATTTTCTTATTGATATTTTTGGTTTTCTGCTCTCCATTAAAGAAATGGATAGTAATAGTATCCCAAGGCAACCATAGAAAGGAATATGTGATGTTATGATTCACAATGGATAATTGCTCCCACTAAAAAAGAAATTGACAGTTACCCTTCGTGACAACCAATTAAGTTTTGGTTGTCTGAGAATAATTAAATGTCTTGACTTCAATCAAGTGGTCCATGTTGGAAACGTAGCTTTACTTAAGCCATTTTATTTAAATCTGTTTGGTATAGGCAGCCCAACCAGCAAGGCCTGTTTGACCGGAGAAGAAATTCGAGTCGGATCAAGGTGGCTCAAAAATATAATGTTTCTATCTGTTTGAGTTTTGAGAAGTGATCAGTTCGAAAGCCGTATGTTTATTAACAGAGAATTGAGACAACTTTTTGTCGAATTTGGGATAAAATATACCAAAGTCAATTGTTTTGGGAGAAGTATCTAAGAATTTATTGAAAGTTTAATTTTAGTTCCAAGGAGAAAAATATTAAATTCTAGTCTTAGGCCTCAAAATTTATTAAGCCAGCTCTGGAAAGTACAATAATTCATACAAAAAGAAAGCAAGAAATATATATAGTTGCTGGTACAACATTGAGCTTTCAGTATTTCTTTTACTTACCACATTATAATAATTCCAGTCCTTGAGAAATATACATCAAGTGTTGATGGAGATTTTTCCAACAATAAATTTAGAAAAATTGTGAGATGTGGCTTGTGTGAAAAGGGTTATCTATCAAAGCAAATAAAGAAGCAAGAATTTTATAGTAGTTCAGCCCCAAAAAAAGATGAACCTACGTTCACTGTTTTTCACTATTTTCTGGAGAATTACAAGAACTCAAAATTACAATGTGTTGTCCGAAAAGAAGAAGAAAAAATTAAAAAGGTTCTCTCAAAAATTCCTCAGCCTCCCAAGATCAGAAAAAGTCTCAGATCCTCTTACTGAAACATTGAACTCTCTTTATATAGATGAGGATAGCTCAATATTCCCAATTGTGAGAATGGGTAACTGTACAATCAGGCAATACAATTTGAGTAACAATATAACTGGGTAATCACTTAAATAAGGTAACTGGTCGATCTTTAAAGAGAGACTTTTGTTTCCCTTTCTTTGTAGTTTACTCGTTTGACGAAGCGTAGACTAGTCTCCTTTTCATTCTGGTCGCACTTAACTTATTCGGAGGAGGTCGCACGTAACTCTTTCGGAAGAGGTCGCACTAACTTATGCATTTAAGGTCACATGTAACTCTTTCGGAAGAGGTCGCACTTAATCTTACTCATGCGATCTGACATAGGATTTTAGACTGTATAACAATTGCCCCCCAGCTCCATTAGTTCTTTAGGACAAAATGGAGCTTCCTTCTAATGTAAGTGCGAGCTTAAAAAATGCGACATCATGACCTAGACTTGAGGCCCTTGATGAGTCGAAGAGTCGCTAGATCTCAAATCTTACCTTTTTGAAGATCATGTGCACTTTTTTCTGACAGATGAAAATACATGTCGCCTTTTCTAAGAAGAATAGTAGAACTCGAGAAGACTTAATGATAGCGATGATGCCAACTGTCGTCTTAAATCGAATCGTTTCAAATTTTGATAAGATACTAATTTAATTTCGGAAAAAAAAAATCAAATCCCGCTTGAACTTCTGCCCTTAGAACTGAAAATCAAATACCTTGATTTACGGTTGTGATTTAGTGATACTTGAGAGATAAATATCGGAAATCAATCCACTTCTTCATTATAAACTCTTTCGTCTTCCATCTTTCTAAAGTCCAAAGTATTTCAGAGCAACCCCTCTAGCGTCATTTCATTCTTCAGCTCGCACAGTTCCAGTATCTTCTCTGACAGAGTTATCACAATTCTTCAGACCATATCTCAATCCCTCTATTTTCGAAGAAAGGTTAGTATATTTCTTCTCTCCTATTATTCTTCGTCTGTCTCGAAAAATCTTACTATCAGTTTTTATTTCTAGGAATTGAAACAAACTATAGAGTCCAAATGACCTGAATAAGAACCCATCCACATTCGGATGGACTGGAATGGGGATTTTTCAAATCTCCTCTACCAGTTCGTAGAATAGACTTCTTTTTTTTTTTTTAGATAATGGACAAAGACGAACTTGTAAAAGAGTTTTTAGGGTCTAAAACCCTATTTATTTATTTTGACGAATTGCTCGAGCAATATTTATGAATCTGTAGACCGATTAGAAAAAATTCGATGAGTTGCTTGTTAATACAATCCTAGGGTGAACTCTCAAAATTTGCCTACATATAACGAAGATCCTTGATGATCACATAGGACTAAACTCATCTGTATTTCTTTTTAGATGTCTAGTAGTGAGGATTTTAGGGAAGAGAATGTATTCTCAGGAGAATCTGAGAACTCCAGTGTTAGCTCCGTAAACCTTGAAGATTATCTTGAGCCAGATACTGAAGTAGAGATAATAGGGGTCAGGCAAAATAGTCCTCGCATAGGCGACCTCCCTCAGGACCAATGGCCTCGGCATATCAGGGATGTCCCTGCCTTTGCAATAGGATATCAATACGTAGAGGGGAATTGGTCATGTACCAATATAAGGACGAGCTGCACAACGAACAAGCTCAACAAAATCGTGTGCAACTATAAGATCGCCATCCCTTTTCGCCTTCCCATGGAATTCAATTGATCACACACACCACCACGCAGAATTGCCTCATTTTCTGAAGTAGTTCTCAAATGCAGTGTCCACCTCCCACTTCATCCATACATAAAATCAATCATTGACTACTATGGGGTCGTCCCTTTCCAAATGACTCCAAATACATATAGATATATGGTAGGTTTGTATATACTTTACCATAAATTAGGTTTAGACTCCCCACTCCTGAAGAATTCGCTTGATTTTACCAAGTGAAATCAAACCCGTCAGATTTTGACTTCTTTTATGTGAGTAAGTGGTTAAACCAGGCAATAAAAACAATCTATGGGGTTCGCAACAACATGGGAAAATAGAAAAACCCATTTTTCTACCTTGACTATGCAGATAACGGCTTCTTTCAAAATCCTGGTAAATAGCTTTTCAATTTATCGCATTTTTCTGTATTATTATATTAATCCTAATGGCACTCGTATGTCATCGCAGACAACAGGGAATGTCCCGGACTTTCTAGGGAACAGCTCGCAAGGGTGTATAAAATCAAAGACCTTCCAATTGAGGAATTTGATTGGAAGAAGCTTGGGACTTCCAGGAACCTGGTCGCTTGCGGTTTGCTTCCAAAGGGGGCCACGTTCCCTGACCCCCCCTCCATTCATCCAGACCTTCGAGCTCGAAGAAAAAGAAGCCAAGGAAGCAGACCGATAAGAGTGCCTCGTCTTCCAAACCTAGGAAACGAAAAGCACCTACCACCCCTTCAACTTCAGAACCATCTTCTCCAGAAATAGCATCACCTCCAGCCCCTCAACAGCAAGAAGGTAATCATATATATATATATATACATATTTTAATCATTGTTGTAATATGTCACCTCGCTTGTTGACATATCTGTACAGAGATGGTTATTGGTAATGGCTTGCGAGCACCACCTTCCACCCTCAGGTGTATGGCAAAATCTAAGATACCCGAGAGCACTCCTCCATCATCATCGAAAGGGAAAGAGACGATCGACAATTCTAAAAAATGAAAAGTCGCCTTCGAGGATATCCTGACAAGTTCGCCTCCTCCACAGCCTCAAACAATGAGCTATCCCGAACCATCCAACGAGACTGCCACTTCTTCGGAACCAAACCTAGTAGATAAGGACGAGGAGATCTTCACACTCCTCAATCAATTATCGGAGAAGGCTGGTATGAGCGCAGCCTTCATTGATCGCTTCACTTCTGAAGAGGGCTGGGAGAGGATGACGCGATGATCTGCCAAGTTTGCCTTCGGTTCTACGATGAGGATGTTGGTAAATGTAAGCACCTTTTATTCTCTCTTCAATATATTATTTCTTGGTATTAATGATTGTATTTTTAGACCGCGGCTGATGCTGTACTGATGCATGACCCAGTCCTCAAATGATTGAAAAAGGCCAAAAAAGTTGAAGAGATAACCCAAGCATTTGAGAACATAGAGAAAGCTCGGGAGGAGGAGAAAAAAGCCTTTGACTTAGAGAGGCAGCAGCTGCTCGAAGGCTTGGCCAAGGAGAAGCTCGAGAAGGAGAATCTCGAGGAGAAAGTCAAAGAGCTCGAGAAAACTATCTCCGAGCATCCGGATCACATGAAGGAGGTGACAACAGAGGCAGTTCATAAGGCTATTGAAGAGTTCAAGGCTATCGAAGTCAAAGAGCTCGAAGATAAAGCCAGCAAAATCGCCTCATCGACTATTATTTTTAACATCTTCTGCGAGCATCCGGACTTTAACTTCTCTATCCTTGGCAAGGACGTGGTCGAGCTTGTCCAGAGTTGGAGGGAGGATACCATCAAAACTGGAGATGGCAGTGCGAGCACTTCTGCATAAAAAACACATTTGTATTCATTTTTTTTTTTCAGAACATTGCGGGCTTGGTCCCCCTTTTTCTCTCTTTGCTTGTATACGGGTGCGTCTTTTTAATGAATGCTTTTTTTCTTGTCAGATATATATTCCTGCAAAATAATCAAAACACATCATTGTAATTTTAACTAAGTAGTCAATCACTAGGTGACTGATCGGTATGCTTTTTGCGATTTGAATCCAACTTAAAACGAGTTTTATGTATTAGGATAGGTTAGATCGCTTAAGAAAACAACAAGTATGAGTGATGCAAGCTCAATACTGTTTTTCAAAAGTTCCATGGTAAAATTTAAATATAGCAATATATCACATCGAACAATGAATGTTTTGCTTAGTTACTTTGTTGTTTGAAGAGTGAAATTGCGTAATACGACATGCTAAGGCATGAAGCGATGAGAAAATCCTAGGATTCCAACTCCTTTAAATGGACATTTGCATAGTCCCTTAGGAAGCAGTAGGAGATAATATTCTGATTCCACTGCCCACCGAGTTTTATGGTGTCCGAAAACTGCGATAGAACTATAAGAGATGAATCAAATGAAATTGAAGTAATAGCCGAAGAAATATTATTGACGAATGACGTCGAATGATGAAATAATGAAGATACAGGAAGCCCTTGAAAATACATGAAGATAAACATGAAGATTCATTGATAATAACGACGAAGTTGATCTGCATTCCAAGCATGTTCGATCTTTTGTTTGCTGATGCGAGCTAGCTTGTATGTCCTAGATCAAATGACGACGTCAATTACATAAGGTCCTTCCTAGGAAGATCCAAATATACTAGCACCATGCTCTTTATTCTTAGGTAGAACTCTTCGAAGGACAAGATCACCAACTTCAAAATGTCTACTTTTGACTTTGGAGTTATAATGTCGAGCAGTGCGTTATTGATGAAGTTGAGATTGTTCATGCCTTTCTTCTAAAAAATCGAGCTCAATTCCCATTAATACATCATTCTGATCTTGCTCATAAACAGATCGCCGTAGAGAGCTCGTACCAATTTCAATTAGGATCATTGCTTTATATCCATAAGCTAAAGAGAATGGACTCTCTCCAGTAGTGGTTCGTTGAGTGGTGCGATATGCCTATAAAACTTCTGGAAGTATATCTGGCCAAGCTCCTTTATGCTCCCCCAGCTTCTTCTTTATATTCTGTTTAAGTATTTTGTTTATCGCTTCGACCTGCCCGTTGGCTTGTGGATGAACAACAGTAGAGAAACTCTTCTTGATGCCCAAGTTGTTGCAGAAGTTACGGAACTCATCGCAGTCGAATTGTTTTCCATTATCAGAAATTATAGTATGCGGTATACCATAACGGTAGATTATAGATTTTTACACAAAATCTATCATCTTCTTTGCGGAAATGGTGCTCAAGGCTTCAGCTTTCGTCTATTTTGTGAAATAATCGACTGCAACTACCGCATACTTCAATCCACCCCGTGTTAATGGAAGCATCCCGATAATATCAATTCCCTAAATAGTAAATGGCCATGGACTAGTCATTGTAGTTAAAGGAACATATGGTATTCTAGGTATAGTCGCAAACCGTCTGTTGACATTTATCACACCTCCTAGCAAATTCCATTGTATTCTTCTTCATAGTCGGCCAAAAATACCCTTGTTGAAGAATCTTGTTTGCAAGTGCTTGCCCCCTAGAATGATTTCTGCATATTCCTTCATGAATTTCCCTCATAATGTAGCGTGCGTTTTCATCATTGACACATAATAATAATGGCAAGCTAAAACTTCTTCGATAAAGCTTCTCATCATAGATGATATAGTAGGCTGCCTTTATGCGGAGTCACTTTGCATCATCTTTGCTTTCTGGAAGATCGCCATTTTGTAAATATTGCATTATAGGATCCATCCACGATGGTTTTTCATCAACTGGCATGGTTACTTGGGGTTCATCTTCGATACTTGGTGATACAAGAAATTTAACAGGGACAACCTTCAATAACTCTGCATCTTTCGTTGAAGCGAGCTTAGCAAGTGCATCCGCCTGGGTATTTTCAATGCGAGGAAGAAGTTAAATGTTATAAGCAGTGAATGTCGAGAACAATCATTGTACCTCCTGCATATAGGCCATCATTCTCTCCCCTCTTGCTTGGTAATCGCCCTTAACCTGACAAACGACTAGCTGGGAGTCGCTGTACATTTCACTCATCTTGACCTTCATTTCCTGGGCAAACTTTAGCCCAATTATCAGTGCTTCATATTCAGCCTCATTATTCGATGCTGGGAATTTAAAGTGAAGAGCACAATGAATGTTATGCCCTTCAGGACTGATTAAAACTAGGCCCACACCTGCTCCATTTTCGTTTGATGACCCATCAACATAAAGTTTCCACAACCTTGATGCATCTGAAGCGGGTTTTTTGAGTACTCTTGTGGGAAGATCGACATTATATGTAAATTCTGCAATAAAATCTGCAAGGGCCTGACCCTTTATAGTAGTGCGAGGTTGAAAATTGATGTCAAATTGACTCAATTCAACGGCCCACTTAAGTAGCCGTCCTGAAGCCTCAGGATTCTGTAGAACCTATTTCAACGGAAAATTCATGAAAACTCTGATGGAGTGAGCATGAAAGTAAGGTCGAAGCTTCCTTGATGCGATGACAAGTGCTAGTGCCAATTTTTCCATCTCTGGGTATCTAGTTTCCACATCAAGTAATCTTTTACTTACATAATAGACAGGTTGCTGTATATTTTCTTCCTCGCGAATTAATGCAGCACTCGTCACATATTTGGAAACAGTGAGATATAAGCATAATTCTTCTCTTAGGTTCGGCTTCGACAAGAGTAGAGGAGAACCCAAGTGCGTTTTTAACTCGTGGAATGCCTGCTCGCATTGTCTCATCTATTCAAACCTCTTTGATCCATTCAATACTTCAAAGAATGGTTGACATTTATCAGTTGACCTGGATACAAATCGACTCAGTGCAACCACTCTTCCTGCTAGGCTATGTACATCCCTGGGTTTACGAGGAGATTGCATATTAATCAACACTTATATCTTCTGAGGGTTAGCTTCAATACCTCACTGATTGACTATGAAACCCAGAAATTTTCCAGATCCAACCCTGAATGCGCACTTTGGGGATTCAGCTTCATTTGATATTTCCTAAGAATTTTGAACATCTCATCAAGATGCTTGATATGATCTTTGGCTTTCTTCGACTTCACCAACATGTCGTTGACATATACCTCCATTGTCTTGCCAATTTGTTTTGCAAACATCATATTGACAAGACACTGGTAGGTCACTCCTGCGTTGATGAGTCCAAAGGGCATCTTCTTGTAGCAGTATAATCCTCGATCAGTGATGAATGAGGTATGCTCCTCATCTAGCTCGTGCATGGGAATTTGATTGTATCCAGAATACGCGTCTATGAAACTTAAGAGTTCATGCCCCGATGTTGCATCTACAAGCTGGTCGATTCTTGGAAGGGGGAAGCTGTCCTTCGGGCATGCTTTGTTGAGATCGGTGAAATCGATGCATGTTCTCCACTTTCCATTGGGTTTCTTTACCAAAACTGGGTTAGCTAGCCAGCTTGGGTAAAAAGATTCCCTTATAAATCCAATTTCGAGCAGCTTCTCCACCTCTTCTTTCAACGCGACGTAGCGCTCTGGATTCATAGCTCTTCTTTTCTACCGTACAGGCTTCTTTGTCGGGTCTATATTAAGATGGTGGCATATGATATTCAAATTGATCCCTACCATGTCTGAATGTTACCATGCGAAGACGTCCAAGTTAGATTCCAGAAAAGCGACCAATGAAGCTCGCACAGGTTCTTGAATCTTCGTTCCAATCTTTAAAGTCTTAGAGGACATGTCAAATGATAAATCCTCCAGATCTTCAATAGGTCTAGTTCTAACCTCTTTGTCTATTTCTCGAGGATCAAAGTCTTCGCTGGTCGTGTCGATTGATACTTTAACTGACGGTTCGACTGACACTTTGTCTGATACTTCAACTTATGCTTCGACTAATGTTCTAACTGATGCTTCGACTGACGTTTCTTTTGGTAGCTGGACCATCATTGTGCGAGGCATCGCATCCTTTGCTGCAAGTTTCAACAAGTTGTTATAATAAGTCCGTGTATCATATTGGTTTCCTTGCACCTCACCTACCCCGTGTTGGGTTAGGAATTTCATAGTAAGATGATATATTGAAGTGACAGCTCGAAGTTCCCTCAGTATCAGTCTTCCCAGCACAACATTGAATGCGGAGGGGCAATTTACCACCAAAAATTGGGTCATTATCGTTGAAACCCTAGGATAGGTTCTAACATTGACCATTAATTCAATCATGCCCATAGGCATTAGGCTGTCACCAGTGAAACCATAGAGCGGAGTGACGGTAGGCTTCAAGTCAGTTTTATTCAACCCCATCTTCTTAAAGGTTTCATAATACAGGATGTCAACAACACTCCTATTATCAACCAATACTCGCCACAACTGCGTGCTTCCACAATTAATTTTTATGACCAATGCATCATTATACGGATAATGGACCTCCCTCACGTCCTGTTCTGTGAAGGTAATATCCATATCCGATACTCGTTGAAGCTTTCGTGGTCGCTGCTCAAGGTGCATGACGTTAGTCAATGGCTGTTATCGAGCTTCTTGTGTATACCTGTCTTGAACCCTTTTTCAATTTCCACCAACATGCGGTCCTCCAAAGATAGTTCGTACTTTGCGTTGAATTTCTGGAGGTCACTGTTAGTTTTCTTCTCGCCTTTCATTGTTCTGCTTGGTGTATTGCCGCGGTCGCCCTTCTTTAATCAATCTTTCAATTTCATCCTTCAAGGCGTAGCAATTATTGGTGTCATGTCTAATGTCATTGTGATACTGGCAGAACTTGTTGGGGTTGAACTTTACTCTGTCCCATTTCATTGGTTCCAGTTGATGGTATCGCTCCTGCTGGTTTGTGACCGCATAGATATGATCTATAGGCGCGTTTAACTCGGTATGATTGTTGAACCGCATGAGAGCTCTTGAAATCTCCTACTTTTTAGTTCTAGGCTAATTCTCCGTCAACTGTTCATTATTCCTTTTGTTTTTCTTATTACCGTTATTGCTGGTCATGATCGTGTCTTTAGTAGCATCTTTCCTTCCTTCTTTCTTTGTCTTTTGAAGATTCTCGTGCAAAGATTCTACCCTCAGATGCCGACTAACTCTTCGGTAGAAGTCTTCAAGAGTTCTACATTCTTGCTTAAGTAATTCCTCCCAGAGTTTAGTTTCTGGTCACACCCCAGCCATTATGAGAGTTAAAACTCCCCCTTCAAGTGGGTTGTCGACCTTTGCTAACTCTGAGGTGAATCGGTTGAGATAAGATCATAGAGTTTCCTCTAGATCGTGTCGAATTGCAGACAAGCTGACAAGTGGAATAGTGAAATTCTTTGCAGCTTGGAACTGTCTCAAGAATGCCATCTGAAGTTGTTGCCAGGATGAGATTGAGCTGGACTTGAGTCCTCAAAACCACTTCTTTGCTGCTCCTAAGAGAGTTACAGTAAAACATCTGCAACGTGCATGATCATTGACATGATGGAGTTCCGTCAGGTCGCTGAAGTGGTCCATATGGTCCTGTGGATTAGTTTTACCATCAAAAGTGTTTACGGTGGGAAGTATGAATCCAATAGGTAGGACAGCAGCTCGAACTTCCTCACTGAATGGCGATTGACAATATTTATCAGTGAGCTCATCATCCCAACGAGCAAGTGCGTCTAATGCGATCTTTAAATTGTGAACATCGATGTTCAGAGGGAGAGCATTATCTCTTGCTAGCAGCAAGGGCGGCCTTTGATCGTTATCTCGATGTATGGCAGGTTGGTCAGGTAGATTCTTCTACGATCTATGAGAGGAATCCAGCGAAATAGTGCGATGAGATCGGCTTTGGTCATTATGATGCGATACGGATCGTTTATGACTACGTCGCTGCTCCAAGTGTTGTCTTAGGTCTGTAGGATTTTGTCTCAACTCTCTGCTGATTCTTTCGAAGATGCTTTTTGATTGACGTTTTGTTCGCTATTTAAGCGATCTTGATTACCAGTTGATTTGCGAGAAGGTTGTCCACGATCACGGTTAGTGCTTGAACTCTCTGTACTAGATTCTAGAGGCAAGTTTGCGACTTTTCCTTTTCCCTTGGATATGCGATCTTCATGACGCTCTTGCTGGGTTCTTGGCTAGTCACATTTCTTTGTCTCTAGGATCTGTATTCTTTTCTCAGGTAGTTGAGCAGGACGTTCTCTGGGACGTTCGTGCTGTGGTGGGGTCACCATCTGTCCTTCAGTAAGTCATCGTATAGAGTCATTGATTTGGTTAGTGATTTGCTGAAGGTTCATCAATATCTCCTCCATGCAATCCTGTCTCTGCGCAGGGTAGGCTAATCCTGAGCAGGGTCATGGTAGGCTGATCCTGAGTAGGGTCTGTCTGTACAGTAGCAGTACTTTGGGGTTGATTTTAGCTAGTTTCGGTGACTCTGGTAGTGTTTCTGGTACTTGCTACTATTAAAAAAGCGAAATTTGACAAACTATTTTGCCGGAATAACCTCCTTCTAGCGTCAATTGTTGATGGAGGTTTTGTCAAAATAAATTTAGAAAAATTGCAAGATGTGGCTTGTGTGAAAAGGGTTATCAATCAAAGCAAATAAAGAGGCAAGAATTTTATAATAATTCAGCTCCAAAAAAAGATGAGCCTACGTCCACTATTTTTCACTATTTTCTAGAGAATTACAAGAACTCAAAATTGCAATGTATTGTCCGGAAAGAAGAAGAAAAAATTAAAAAGATTCTTTCAAAAATTTCTCAGCCTCCCAAAATCAGAAAAAGTCCCAGATCCCCTTACTGAAATATTGAACTCCCTTTATATAGATGAGAATGGGTAACTATACAATCGGGCAATACAATTTGAGTAATAATATAACTGGGTAATCACTTAAATAAGGTAACTGGTTAATCTTTAAAGAGAAATTTTTGTTTCTCTTTCTTTGTAGGTTACTCGTTTGACGAAGCGTAGACTAGTCTCTTTTTCATTATGGTCGCACTTGACTTATTCAGAGGAGGTCGCACGTAACTTTTTCGGAAGAGGTTGCATTAACTTATGCGTTTGAGGTCGCATGCAAATCTTTCGGAAAAGGTCGTACTTAATCTTACTCATGCGACCTGACATAGGATTTTAGACTGCATAACATCAAGTAATAAGATACGAGCCACACAAAGATAGCTAAGCCAGTCAAATTTTAAATTAACATATAGACATCTAAACCCGAAATTTACGCCCTTTAGACAAAGATCTAGAAAACGATCATGAGTTTCCAAGTTTTGTTGGAGAATAATTCGAAAAGAAATTATACTAAACAAGTTTTCTTACAATCCCGCGCTTCTAAGTCATTCAAATTAATTCACATTCACAATCCCGTGTTTTTTGACTTTCTCAAATTCATAAAGTTTAATTTATATGATATAGTAAACGAATTTCCCCCCCATATTTGTTAAAAATGAGGGATATTTATGATTCAAAGTTGATGATAAAAACAAGACGCCAAGGTTTATGGCCTTATGCATGACCTATGATGATCAAATGAGATAAATCAAAGTAACAAATTTTGACTGCATTTGGATACTTGCATGTTATTTGTCAAAACATGATATTAAGCATAGGACCATAAAGCTAATTTTTGCATTCAACGTAGACTTGTTTGTGTTTTGTATTTTTCTTGGAACGGATTTTTTTTTACTATTCTCTTTCAGCACTAAAAAAATTCCCGCTTAAGCAAGATAGAGACTATAGAGTTGCGGTCTCAATGATGTGGCCCAAGGGTGTTTTGACAGAGTGACATTCCTATAACCAAGTTTTTTTTTTCTTTTTTTGAAATTGGGGCGTTCTCATTCCCATAACTAAGTTTTGTTCTTATAAATAAGTAATAATTTTTTTAAAAATATTGTACATGATTAACTGCTAAAGTGAATAAATGATGGCAACTGTAAACAGCGTAAAGGAAGCTCTAATAACTATTATTGTAGTGACAGATTTAATAACATATGAAACAGCAAAATATATTAGCAACCTTCATATTGCAATATGACTGGTTTACTATTTATGTTACAACATGAGACTAAATATTTGATCTGATTATATTTTTCAGTATTTGCCTTTTATATGCTTTAGGTCACGATTTTTATAATTGTTAATCATAAAAATCTAATCATATTAATGCATAAACGGATTCAATTGAGAAAGGATAGGTAAGTGATTCTTTCCTAAATTGGTTTTGAGTATATGTCTATATTTCGTTAGGAAAATTCCTTTAAATGAATATTTTTTGCACAATATCTTTTATGGAAGTTTCTTTAAATGAATAAAATTACTCTAATTCGTGTTATTAGCTGTCAAAAAGTTTGAGTAACTGATTGTTTTATTTCAGGGAAAAAATACGGAAGTTTCTTTTTCTGTTCTAACATAATTGGGTTGACAGATCATATTACAACACGTAAGTAGAATCAACAACTATTTTCTCGATCCGTTTTCTAAGTTTGCTAACAAACTTGGCTACAGTACTTTAACGTGAAGGCTTGCTTTCTCTCTATTTAAAGGCCACCCAAGAGTAGCTTTAGGTAGAGAGGCCACATATTATATTTTGGCTATTGAGTGTAAAAGAAAGATTTTTCTTATAGTCATTTTCTTAGACTTAGGAGTAGTCCTAGTCATGTGATACAATACTTCAGGAGAGGTGCTGAATATCTTTAGGAGAAGATCAATCTGTAGCTGCGAAAGGAGTTCATGAGTGAAGGATCAAACAAAGTCAAGAGGAGCTTGACTATGGGTGTTCATTGGGAGGACGAACACGATATCTTCGAGAGAAGATTGACTTTAAGTACCTGAAGGGATTTCAGAAGAACGAAGTATACCTAAGACGAGTGGTACTTACTAGATGCTTTGGTGAAAGAATATATCCACATTGCAATAAACAAAAGAGAGAGTCTTTTATTATATAAGTCAAAATGGTATTTATATTTATTCAAACTTTGCTAATAATGTTTATTCTATGAGCTCCTTGAATGTATATTATGGAGAGATAACTGAATCAAGTAAAAATATCTTATGTTATTTTTATAATTTATATATTACCACCTCACATAATTAATTAGAAAATTAATTATATTTGATAGTAATTAATTATAGACCTAACAACGTACATAAGCTTTGCATAAAAAAGTTAAACATTAGTGATTGTTGCATCTCCATTTTCAGTCATCTATTACTTTTTTTAGTATTTTCTTAGTGATATCCCAAGATTCTGCTCTATGTTAGAAAAAAAAATGGATAATACTAGCACTCCAAGGCAACCAGACAAAATAAGCCCTATTATGTTTTGACTTTCAATAGATAATTACTCCCACCAAAATAAAATTTTTTGACACTCCACTAAATTATGATGTCTGAATAATTTATTGTCTTGTCTTAAATCAATTGGTCCAACGAGATACACAAAGTGCATGTTAAAGGCATTAGGATTCTCCACGCGTCATGTTGTGATTAATGCTTAAAGCCTCAGCTGTGTTTTTATTGCATGTACAGTGGGTTTGCTGAGCTAGTCAATTTTGACGGCTATCTCAGCCTCACATTACTAGTTAATGTTCATTGTATAACTCCTTAACCTTATTCAATTCTAGGGTAGAAAAATAATATACAATTAAAACAAAACAAAAGCCTAATAAAGAGCTCAAAAGTGTTAAGAAGAGGAAACTATTCTTCAACAAAACTAATAACTAAATAGGCAAACAAAGGAAAAAAAAAAAGGGGGAAGTTTTTAAGTAAAACTCTAAGTGCAACATTTTTGCTCCAAGTTTTTGAAAAATTTGCAAGCTTTTGGTGAAGTGGAAGCGTTATTTCTTTCATTGACGAGTCTTCCTTAAATACAAAAGATACAAAACAATTTGACAGAACAAATACATGATTCTAGGAGCTATACATAGAGAGCAAATACAGGTATTAACTAAAACGTGTAAATTGGCTAGCTGTCCACCTTTGCTAGTTGTTATGACCAAATAAAGAAAGTGTTAGAATCAGGCAATTAAGTGCCTCAAAACTGTAGCTATAAATCAAAGGATTTGGTATGTGTTGAGTTGCATTTTATAGTCCCATTTAGGCAGCCACGATCCAAGAGAGTAATGGCCTTAGTATTACTATCACCAAAATCCAAGGAATTTGCTTCCTTAATATGTCCCCTCAAGCTGACGTGTGAAGATGACCGAACACCGAGCTTGCTTCAAAATAACTGATAAAGATCTTTGGGTAATGGCTTGGTAAAAATATCTGCTAGTTGAGTAGAGGCAGAAATGTATCGAGTATTTAGATGGCCTAGAACAACTTTTTCTCGATCGAAGTGGTAATCCAACTCCATATGCTTAGAGCATGCAGGAAACATAGGATTCACAAACATGTAAAGAGCACTAATATTGTCACAAAATAAGTGTGGAGGGTGTAAAAGTTATATTCCAAGATCACGCAAAAGAAAAAAAAGACAAGTGACTTCAGCAGTTGGGGAGGCCATAGAAAGATATTCAGCTTCTAAACTAGATCTCGATTGTTTGTTTCAACTCCAAGAAACACAATTTATAACCAAAAAAAAAAAAACGCAAGAACCACTTGTGCTTTGTTTTGTAGTAGGACATCCCGCCTAATCAGCATTGCTAAAAGCATAGAGAGAAACGGGACTTTGAGAGAGATAACAAATACCAAAATTTTGAGTACCTTTTAAATACCTCAAGATACGCTTCACTGCCTTAAGATGTACCAAAGTAGGATTAGCAAAATACTGACAAATACGATTAACTGCATAAATGAGATCGAGTGATGGTGAGATATTTTAATCCACCAACTAGATTACGAAAAGCAGAGGCATCTACAGGATCATTGTCTGAATGAGTAGACTTAGTTTTTATAGCCATTGGTGTAGCAAAAGAGGCACTGTCAAGCATTTGAGTTTGAACAAGAAGATCATGAGTGTATCGTTGTTGTGCAACAAGAACACCACCAGGAATGGACTTCATTTCTACTCCAAGAAAATAATGTAACTTTCCCAAGTCTTTAATGGCAAATTCAGTACTGAGTTGAAAAATTAGATTTTCAATAAAGTCATCATTATCTCCACCAAGGACATCATCCACATATATCAGAAGAATTATTGTGATGGTGTCCGTACGGTAAATGAAGAACGAAGAATCACCCATGCTGCAATAAAAGCCAAGGTGAAATAAATTTTGCGGAAGATGGTCAAACCAAGCACGTGGCGCTTGTTTAAAACCGTACAAAGATTTCTTTAATAAGCAAACATGATCAGATTTTTTTGAGTTTGAAAACCGAGGAGGTTGATCCATATAAACAATCTCGTTGAGGTAGTATTCTGAAAATAATTGTAAGTGCATATAATATGACAATAAACTTATATAATAATAAGTAAAGATGTCGTCCTACTTTTCTACTTGATTAATTAAAATTTGACAATGATATCCATGTGAAGTGAATTGGACCACATCCAATAAAAATGCAAAGATATATTTTCTTGAGAAATTTCGAGCAAGCTTGATGCCGCAAGAGGGGAAGCATTGACACCCAAACACCTGCAAGCCACTAAGAATGGCAGTCGATTAATGAGATATGCAACAGTAGAAAAGCTTCAACCCATAAAGGTAAGGGTAAGTTGGCATGAAAAAGAATTGTAAGGCCCATTTCAACTACGTATCATCGCAACTCCATTTTGTTCAGGAATTCCAGGACATGAAACATAGAATTCGATTTCACAGTTGGCAATATGATCGGAAAAAATATTTAAACTGAATTCTTCTCCACCATCACATTGAAAGACTTTTATTTTTCGATCAAATTGATTTTCTACCAATTTTTGTAAATTAATAAAGCAACTAAGAAAATCAGACTTTTGTTTCAGACGATACATCCACGTGAAACGAGAAAAATCATCAACAAAAACTACTTAATATCAAAATAGCTGATTTGAAGCTATAGGTGTAGGTCCCGCAAGATCACGATGTATGTATTTATCAAGAAGAAACTTTAAGATTTTATTATATTTATTAAAAGGTAGTTTACAACTTTTTCCCATTTGGCAACTAACACATACGGGAGGTTGAGTTATCAAATAGGTGACATCAATGGCATTTTTACCCTTTAAAAAAAAAATGCCATTGATGCCATACAGGCGAAGTAGAACTATCTTTCCTTATTGAGCTCAAATATTCATAAAAAACTCCATCTAAAGCATATAGTTGACCTCTTTTATGCCCCCTTGCAATTATTCTCTTGTTTTGGTCCTTAACAACAAAGCCAAAGTTTTCACTGGCAAACGTTGGCTTCAAAGTGGGTGTAGAATTACTTGAACTCCATACTGTGGGCGAGTTGTAAGGATCTGAACTGGCGAATGAACATAGGCAGGGGACAAGGTGAAGCTATAGCGTTGCAGAATCATCGTCAGAGCGATCTTTGCTTCGATGATGGCAAAGCTAAATCCAACACAAGTTCGAGGTCCCATTCCGAAGGGAAGAAAAGCAGCTGTATTGTCATTGGTAGCTTTAGCAACTCCTTCAGAGAATCTCTCTGGTTTGAAGAGATGAACATCTTCTCCCCATATTTGAGGGTCATGGTGTAATGCTAAAATCGGTACAAAAAAATCTATATTAGCTGGAAGGTTGAGCTTTCCCAACCTCACTTCTCTGTCAACTCTTCTTGTTATGGCACTTGCTGGAGCATACAGTCTTAGGGACTCATTGATGATCAGGCCCATCTGCATGAGAACCATGGAAAATTTTAAAACAACACTAGAAGATAAAATGAGAACTGAAGACTTTTTTTCCCATTTGGACGAGTGGGATATATAATTTTCTTACAGATTTAAGTTTCGTTATGCCATCTGGGATCGGTTTTTCTTTCCCGAATAAATCGAGCACCTCTGTTCTTGCTTTCTCTTGCCAATCAGTATTAACTGCTAGAAGAAATACAGTCCATGCAAGTAAAGAATTAGTGGTTTCCTGTCCAGCAAAATAAAACGTCTTGCATTCGTCGACCATATTATCTACTGAAATCCTCTGGTTTATGTCGGCATCATGGTGAGCATTTAGTAGTACTCCAAGAAAATCACTCCCAAAGCTATCTTCCTCTCCATTCATTACCTTATTCTCCCTTTTCTTAATTATCTCTATTATCGATTCACATATCCCTTTCTCAAGCTTCTCTGATTCTATCTGATCACGAGTTTTAAAAATTTTACTGCAAAATGGACAAACATGAAACAACAATTGGTTTTATGCTTCCTTAGAAAGAGATGACATTAACTATACTCTGTTTCAATTGTCCTTAACCCAAGAATTAGAAAATATATACATATATATATATATATATATTGCTAGGAAAAGAAGTTACCTTATACCAGGAAACCTTTGTTGGTCAAAGTTTTTTGAGGTTACCGACGTTAACTTCAACATCATCTCAAAAATGGCCTTCCCTTCCAAGTAACTGCTCCCAAAAGCTGTCCTGGAAATCACTTCCGAAGTCAACAACCTAAAATCCTCGTACACATTGATCTCTTTGCCTTCGTGGTCTTTCCATCTTTCTATCATACCCTCAACACTGGCAATCATTGCAGGAATCATACCCTGCCAAAAATCCCATTTTAATTCTCTGTCCCTCCTTTGGATATTGAGTTACTTAATTTGGTCATTCATGGTTTTGCAATATGTATTGGCTACAATGATAAGAAAATTATGTTATTGTGTTCCTTTACTAGTAACAGTTGGAAACTTACTTTCAAGCTCTCTGTTTGGAAGGCATGATTAGCGATTTTACGCAGTTTTGCCCACTTTTCACCTTGAGATGTGAGAATTCCATCTCCAAATATTTTCTTGGCATATGCTTGGTGCTTGGTCTTGTGATAGACTCTTTCTCTGTCGCTCAATAGCTCTTTGATCAATTCAGGTTCCGTGATGACCAGTTGTGCTCGAGGACCAGACCACTGAAGATAATTCTTTCCTGTAACATAAAAGAACGAATTTTAGTTTATAAGCAAAAGAAAATCTTTTTGGAAGTAAAAATTTAGATGGCGAAAGTGAGAAGAGTTTGTGTCACCATATAAGTTGGTCCAACAATGAACTTGTGGCTGAATTTTTGGAACTATGTCGTTGGATAAACCCAAAGGTCGAGCCATGGCCTCCTTTTGCATGCTTATCATCTCTTTGGTGCTTCCATGGATGAATCTACAAGAAGGGCCTTTCACTCCTTGCAACCCCATCAAATGCTTTACTCGGCTTGGAAGCCACCATAGCTCGTGGAAGATCTTGATCAAAACTAAGATAAGGCACAAGTAGATAAGGCACAAAACTGGGATTGTTAGATCTCTCACCCCACTCATATTTTTCTTTTTATGAAGTTTCGAGTAACTCAATGGTGAAGAGACTGATGTGTGTATTATATTAGGACGTATCGTCAATAAATGATCTGTTCCGCGTCAATATTGACGGCTCGAGTATTTTGACATATATATGTAGATTTCTAGTCAGCACGTGAAAAACACAAAGTACAAGTTGAATTAAGTTTTCAAAGTAATTTGGGTGGAAAAAAGTTGGCTAGACAGTGACTTAGCGTATCTCCTCACTTTGTTTAGATTTCTTTCAGTAACTGTTCTTTGGCATTGGAAGTCATCTAGTCGCGTTGTCTTCAATTCTCACATCTTTCGGAAAAAAAAATTGCTGTGGTTGACATTTTAGCTTCTAGGTTACCAGCATTCAAGACCTAGTGGCATTCTACTCTATTGTTTATACAAAGATGCATTCAACAAAGACTTTTCGATTTTTTGTTTTACTTCATGTTGTAAAATAATGTGCTGTTTTTCTTTTTTGTTGTTTTTTCTTTTGGATTTTATGTGAAAAGATTTTTTAAGGAAATAGATTAAGATAGTAGTTTTGTTTTTGCAGAACTATTTGGCTCTCTTAGGATTTTTAGTTTCTTGCTGATATAGGTTTTTAAGTTTTTCCCTTTAAGGTACCGTTTTATAAAAAAATAAATAAAGTTCTCAAAGTGATAAGATGAAGGAACTAGAATAATGAATTTTTTTTTCTAGAAAGGAAAAAGAACACAAAGCATATTGAATTAACTAGTTGATCGTACAATTATGTTAGTATAGAAACGACAACACCATGAAAAACCAACATCATTATAACGAACTACATTGACATAAAACGACAACAACGTGGAAGTTCTATGATTTAAAAAAAAAATAGGGACAAAAAATTGTTATGAACGGAGAAAACTAAAAACGACAATATATGGAGGAAAGTAAAATAAAAAATGACCGCGAAAGAAAACCACAGTACAACATAGGAACAACAGAGCCGCAATCTGATGTGATGCGGGCATAACAACAAAGGTAAACTTTTGACTCTTTTGTCCTTATTTGTTGATCTCTAAACTTTTAAGGGCATAATTAAAATTTTAATTATTAAGAAAGGACATAATTATAAATTTTTAAAATATATAAGCGAATTTGGTTATTAAAAAAAAACAAAGAAGAAGAAGCAGCCATATTGAACAAATGAAACACCACCAATCAACAACGAGAAACAAAAAACTTTGTGAATAAAGGTTAAAAAATAAAGAACCAAAAACAAAATAAAGAAACAGAAAACTTTACGAGGTGTCCGTATAAGGGTAATGTGAATCTTAAGAAAACCCATTTTTTTCGATTCTAAAAATGAATTAATTTGTTTTTGGTTGTCTTTGGATTCTTCTTATTGAGAAAAAAACTGGAATCTAGGTTAGTGCTAATTTAACTTATTAAACATATTGATTTCCAGGTTTATCTATAGTTCATTTGTGAATATTACATAAAATTGGAACATGAAAATAATGAAATATTGGACAGAAGTTGCTAGATTATTACATTCCTATGTATACTAAACATAATAATCTAATATTCCTATAAATCATAAAAAAGATTCTCATGTGCCCGTTGCACCCAAACATTATAATCTAGGTTTCCATGAGATCATATTCCCTTCTTTTCTCAATGTCAACTCTATTCCCAATAAGGTAAACCCGCCCGTACCAAATGCTTAAAGAAAAGTTACAAAATGAAAACAACATCAATGAAGAAACGACAGTGACATATGAGAGCAAAGTTAAAAACAAAAAACGACAATTACGAAAGAAACAACACTAACAAAAGAATTTGACGTCAACTTGAAAACGACAACAAAAATCGGCAAATTAACAAATGACACCTACTGGAAATACAACAATATTATAACACACGCATGAAGGACAAGAAACGATATTATATTGAATTTAATTGATTCTTTCTTTCTCTTTTCTTTTTTTTTTTTCCTTTTGATTTATTAATAATATTGCCTCTGTTGATTGGGTTTTGAGGGTAAAAAACAGGGAAAAAAAGAAACGACATAAGACAACGACCATAACACCATAATAATAGGACATTAACTTTAAAAAAAAAAAGTTTCGGACACTTTTTCTTATTCCTTAAAAAACAATACCAAAAATATAACCTTGACAAAATGATTAATATACCCTTCTTACTTTAACTACGCTGTTAATAGTTCAAGTCCCACCACTATCAAAATTTTGTACTATTTCATCCGTTGTTATTTTTTGTATTTTCTTTCTCTTATTTATTTATTTATTTCTTCTTTCCATTCTTTTTATCGTTTCTTAGTTGGTTTTTTTCTTTTCACTTTCCAAAAACCATAATTTTGTATTATTTCATCCTTTTTTATTTTCTTGATCTTTCCTCTTATTTATTTATTTATTTCTTCTTTTCATTCTTTTTACTCTTTCTTAATTGGTTTTTTCCTTTTCACTTTCCAATAGTTATCCTTTTCTAGTAGGATTCAAGCCCACATATTGTCTTTTTGAAGTTTTTTGCCGTTTAAAACTTTTTTCATTAATTTTTCTCTTTTATTTAATTTTTTCTTTTTTATTTGTTTATTTCTTCTTTTCATTCTCTTTACTCTTTCCTAATTAGTTTTTTCCTTTTTCCAATGGGGTTCAAACCCACGTATTGCCTTTTTGAAGCTTTTTGCTATTTTTTATTTGTTCATTAGTTTTTTCTTTTATTTATTTTTTCCATTTTAATATTATTTTTGTCATTAGTTTCTTCTAATTTTGTATCAAAATGACAGGAAAATACAAAGTTTCTAAGAGACCTATGATTTCTTTCTAATACAATGTCATGTATGTAAGTAAATCGTAGAAAACCAATTTAGTTGTTTTTTAGCAGAATGTTTTATATTTAAGTAAATCGTAAAAAATCACAAATGTTTCCTGAAAACCAATTTGGTTTCTTTTTAGTACAATGTCTAGTAGTAATTAAATTATAGCGAACTACAAAGGGTTTTCTGGAAAGCAATTTGATTTTCTTTTAGCAGAATGTCTGATATATAGGTAAATCACAAGAAACCACAAAAATTTTTAGGAAGTCGGATTGGTTTCTTTTTAGTAAAATGCCCTGCAGCTAAAGAAATCATAAGAAATAATAAAAGTTTCATGGAAACCAGTTTAGTTTCTTTTGACCAAAATGGCACATACATAAGTAAATCACAAAAATCCACAAAGGTTTCTAGGATACCATTTTGGGTTTCTTTTAGAAAACTACTCTAGAGCTAAGTAAATCACAAAACATAACAAAAGTTTCTTAGTTTCCATACAACAGAATGTCTTGTAGTTAACTAAATAATAGAAAACTATAAAGGTTTCCTACAAAGCAGTTTGGTTTTTTTTAGTAGAATGTCCTGTAGTTTAGTAAATAACGAGAAACCACAAAAATTTCTTGAAAATTAGTTTGGTTTCTATTCAGTATAATAATTTGATTTTTTAGTAACTAGAATGGTTTCTAATTTTGATTGGAAACTGTCACGACCCAAAACCCGAGCTAGTGGCAGAAGGGGAATTTCATAACAATGGGAAATTCCTTAATTTATTTGAAAAGTGTCAAAAGTTCTAGTTTTTATAAAAACAGTCCATTTAAATAAAATAACTGGAATTCCATCCCGTGAACCACTCCCACAGTTTGTATACACCACCAAACATAAATTGAACAATTACTTAAAAACATGAAATTAAATACAAAACCC
>JXTB01000003.1:1643592-1674182 GCA_002914805.1 Parasponia andersonii | reverse complement strand
TAAAACCCACGATGCTAACACGGTGCTCATGTATGATCCTATGACATGTGCAATACAGAACTGAAGTGTAAAAACTATTGTACTCTGGTTTTTCAGTAAAACATGCATAATAGGGTTTTATAGAAAAACAGGCAGCATAACGGCCCTATTTTTGATATACCTAAAATAACCTGCATACAGCGAATTCTCAGAGCAGTACAGTATATATCGTATAACCAGATTTCCATCACATATAATTCAAATCATTAAAAACACACTTGTTCTTATATTCTGCAGAAAATAAGTTTTAACTCAAAAACGGTATAAAACGAAGGTAACTAAACCCCTACCTCAACAGAATAGCGACGCCACGCTCTTAAGTCCTTAAGGTTTCGTTGACGATCGCCCGGAGGGTCGGGAACCAATTCCAAGCCTTCGATCGTCCTCGTGCGAAAAACTAACTTTCTCACCGGAGCTTCAATTCCACAAACAGACCTCTTCACTGAATTTCTAGCACCCAAAATAGCTAGGTTAGACATATAACTTGTCCAATTCGGATCCGGGTCCACACTGGACTAGTGGCACGCAAAACGAGATAAAATCTCGACCGTCTGATCTCGATTTTCGTGCCTATCATCAAACTATATAATATATATATCAAACTTCTCCATTTTTCGAGTACATTCCAAAAATGCAATCAAAAACACAATCCAACGGTCGGATCGAGAACAACAACCATAAACTTGAAATGACCAAAAATGACAACTTTCAATCCGGGCAAAATGGAGTTGAGATATATATACCTTGATGATTCTTGGAACGATACGAATCCAACGGGATCGGTTTGAGGCCGAATGGTGGCCGGAATCGTCGCCGGTGACGGAAAAACCGAAAAAGCTCAAATCGGCTTCTATGGCTTTTCCCGGCGAACTAGGCGGCGGCAGCGAGCGGCAAGGGGCGGTGGAGGTTCGCCGCAGGTTGGAGAGTCTACGCCGGTCGGTGGGCGGGCCGGACGGTGGCTGGGCGGCAGTCCTGCAGTGGTGCGGCCGAGAGATCCGAGAGAGGAGAGAGAAAGAGATTTTCGGGGAGAGAGAGAGAGAGAAGAAGAGAGGGGACTGGTTGAGCATGGCCACGTGGCCCAACCTTATAGGGCTGTGTAATTTTTCAAAAATTGCACATAAATCCCCAAAATTTCAAATCTCTATCTATTTAGTCCCCCAAAATTTGCAATTTAGTCCTTCTGAGCAGAACTTTTGCAAATTAGTCCTCATAATATTTTATCCGGAAAATTGGTAAAATGTCCAAATTACCCTCGATAATTCCGGGTTTTTACAGAAACTGATTTGGTTACTAGCTAAATTATTTTATGACTCCTCAAACGGTAAGAGATTTGTTTTAAGGAAAAAAAGAGCTAGAAAATAAAAAATAATGACTTGTATGGACTAATAAAAAGGAGACAGTTTTTTTAAGGAATAAAAAAATTAGGTAAAAAAAGAATCTACTAGGAATAAAAAAAATTAGGATTAGAAAGAAGAGAATTTTTTTTAAGAAAAAAAAAATTAGTAAAAAAAACAATGAAGTTTATGGACTAATAAAAAGAGAATGAGCAGAAAAAATAACTTAAAAGAGATTTTTTTTTTTTTTTGGAAAAAAAGAGTTTCGAGAAAAAAAACAACAACAAGGTGTACGGACTGAGAATGTGAGAATGTCCAACATGTATACTTTTATTACGTAAATTAAAAAGAGAAAATTTTGTCTAAAAGATCGTATAAAAATATATATACTTAGTCATGTCATATTTGTGGAATTATTTTTCTAAAAGTGGTACTAGATGTCATAATCCCAAAGAACAATATATATATATATAGGATAATATCATATATCTTAACTTTTGTACTAAATTTTTTGTGCAAACACACGTGGTATATAAGTTGTCATCATCTAATTAGTCAGTTAAAATTTATCACAAATAAATTAAATATTATCATTAATTTAGTGATGACAAATCACATGCCATATGTGTTGGTATTAAAATTTTGGCCATAGCTTTCTTTTGCATGCTTATCATCTCTTTGGTGCTTCCATGGATGAATCTAGGAGAATGTCCTTTCACTCATTGCAAGCCCATCAAATGCTTTACTCGGGTAGGAGCCCACCTTAGCTCGTGGAAGATCTTGGTCAGAGCTAAGATAAGGCACAAGCAGATAAGGCACAAAACTAGGATTGTTAGACCTCTCACCCCACTCATCTTTTTCTTTTTATAACGTTTCGAGTAACCTCAAGCATCCTGCTCTTTGAAACTCTATGGTGAAGAGACTGATGTGTGTATTATATTAGGCCATATCGTCAATACATGATCTGTTTCACGTCAATATTGATGGCTGTAGTTTTTTGGCATATTTATGTAGACTTCTAGTCAGCACGGGAAAAACACAAAATACTAGTAGAATTAAGTTCTCAAAGTGATGAGATGAAGAAACTAGAATAAGTGTTTTTTTTTTTTTTATAAAAAGGAAAAGGAACACAAAGCAAAGAGACTTAATTAGTTGACGGTACAATTAATTAGTGGAAAAATGACATATTATAACGAACACCCAAAAGAAACACCCAAAATGAAGTTTACACTGGAAAATATTGGCTTCAAAATGGCTGTAGCATTGCTTAACCCCATGTTGTGGCCGACTTGTCATAATCTGAATTGGAGAATGGACATAGGCCGGGGACAATGCAAAGGTGTAGCGTTGCAAAATCATCAACAGAGCCATCTTTGCCTCGGTGATGGCAAAGTTAAAGCCTACGAAACTTGGAGGTCCGGCTTCAAAAAGGCATGAATGCAGTGTAAGAATTAAATTAACAATAACATACAATATATAAGATTACAAAGATATTTAACAAACATTTACAATAAAGTTTAAAAAAAAATTTAAAGTTATCAAAAGTTTGGTCCACACTTCAATGGAATTTCAGTAGTACTTCGGAAACACAGTTACTGTCGAGACCTGTGTAGGACACAGTGTTTTTAAAACTAATTCGCTCCCTCCACTAGAATGCTTGAGGACTTTAACTAGCGTCAGTTTCCTAGGATACAACGACAAAGAGTGGCAAGCAAAACACTAACACCTCTACTCTAGGAACTAAATAGTTTTGAACTCCAACACACTAAGAACTCTAGCTACAAAATTCCTAAACACTCGAAGAACTTCAGCTAGTAAACTCAAGAACTCAAGAACACTCAAAAAACTAAAGAAATTGAGAGAGGTCGGTAGAGAGAAATCAGAGAGGAAGCTACTGATTTTGGTGTGTAGAATGAGGTGGGGAAGCTCTCCATTTATAGTCATTTGGAGTGAGAGGTTACAGACCATACTTTCAATTAGAATAAATCTAATAAAGCCAGATATGGCTATTACATGGCCAAAAAACGCCTTGCACTAATGCTTAGCAGAATGGGAGATATTTGGAACCTCCTCTATGACTGTTACAAAGCCAAAACGCCTAGCACAGCCATAAAAAGGTTGGTAGTTTTCTAAAGGAAAATGCTTGGCAGTTTTTCATGTAACTGACCATTGAATTGAAGTAGAATTGAAAAAAAAAATAATCTGGCCCGTAGCAAAAGATTGGGCTTACAATAGTCTAAGTTTTCGGCCTGGCATTCATGTCCATAGGTGCAGGAATACACGAGCGCATGCAAATTCAAGTCCAAGTCCGATGATTTGCAACTCCCATGTACGTGCCTGAAAGAGTATCTGTGGTAGTTATTCTTATCACCATCACAAAACATAGCTCTATATAAACTACTAGGAATAAGCTTCTCCAACCAATGTGGGACTTCTTGTTTTTCCTTTCATTTTTTCAATTCCAATGGTATACTTTTGAGCGACAATTTCTCATTCATCTGTGCACCATTTTGAGCGTGTGAATATACAAAATCGATGTCCTCATGGAGGAGAACAAGAATTCACCAAGACCTTTCATCAACAAGATAAGGGTCCCACTCAATTTTTAGCTTCAAAATAGTTCATGAAAATGGGTTTTATAACAATTTTAGTCTTTATAAATTACTTGGGCTTCCAAGCCCAAGCTAAGCCCATATTCAATTCTTAACCCATTTTTTAACAATCCCCCACATGAATGGAAATTATAAAAGGAGATACTACAGACTCTAGACTAAGTGATAGAGTTCTATGAACGAATCCTGCATAGGATAGGTAGGTATTTCCCTTTGAACCTTCCCTCATGAAAGTATATTTACTTTACTGACTAAATAGTAGACATGATATCTTTGAACTATTCTGTCATTCATGTAAATGATGATATACTTCACACAGAAATCTTTCATAACACATCCAGTTCTTACGGTTATGTTTATTTTGACCTTGAACATCTCTGCCTGGTTCTGCAAGAGTTTCTAAAGAATTAAGCCCTCATAATTCCCCTTTGAAGTGGCCCCCACTTCTCTCTCACATAGGTAATTTCTTAGTTAAGAGTAACTCGCATTACTCCGCTCAGTTTCCCGACGCATAAGAATCATTAAAAGCCTTTGCTTACCCTATTCCTTACGGGCATCACTATTTTTCATCACAGGAATGGACATGAATGTGATACCCTCACAGGAGGATAACCCCCAAAGTGATCCAACTAAGTCTTTACAATTAGGTTCTCCCTTTGAACCTAGATCTTGGGATCTCCAGTCAACTAGGTTGGGTTTCCATTGCATAGACTTTTACTTCATGGGATTTAGTCCTATTTCTCTTGATGATTTGTCAACTAACTCTCTGTTCAACCCTTTGGTTAGCGGATCCGCTAAGTTATTCTTAGACTTTACATAGTCTATAGAAATAAGTCCCGCTGAGAGTAGTTGTCTAATGGTATTATGTCTACGACGTATATATCTAAACTTACCATTATACATGTTACTCTATGCCCTTCTAATAGCCAATTGATTGTCGCAATGTATAGATATTGGTGGCATAGGCTTAGGCCAATCTGGAATATCTTCTAAGAAATGGCGTAGCCATTCAGCCTCTTCACTACATTTATCTAGAGCTATAAACTCAGATTCCATCGTAGATCGGGCTATAATAGTTTGTTTTGAAGATTTCCATGATAGAGCTGCTCCAGCTAGTGTGAACACATACCCACTAGTAGACTTTAGGTCTTTTATATCAGATATCCAATTTGCATCGTTGTATCCTTCTTAAACTGCAGGATATCTGTTATAGTGTAGTTCGTAGTTACGAGTATATCGTAAGTACCTAAGTACTTTCACAATTCCTTTCTAATGCTCAGCACTTGGATTACTTGTATATCTACTCAGTCTACTGATTGTGTAGGCTATATCTGGCCTTGTGCAAGTCATCAAGTATATCAGACTACCAATCACTCTTGAGTAATCTACTTGAGAAACACTCTCATCTTTATTCTTATGAAAGTGTTGACTCATGTCTATCGGAGTTCTGGACACTCTAGAATCATCTTTGTTGAATTTCTCCAAAATTTTGTCCATATAGTGTGACTGATTAAGTATGAGTCCATCAGACGTTCTTGTAATTTTAATTTCCAAAATTACATTAGCTAGACCCATATTTTTCATGTCAAATTTGGAGTTCAACATATTCTTAGTAGGTTTGATCATCTTGTCATTACTACCAACAACGAGCCTGTCATCAACATAAAGACACAAAATAATGTAGCCATTTTTAATGTTTTTGACATAAACACATTTATCACACTCATTGATTTTAAAACCATTAGCAAGCATTACTCTATCAAATTTTTCATGCCATTGCTTTGGTGCTTGCTTCAAACCATACAGAGACTTGATCAGTTTACAGACTTTCTTTTCTTGTCCAAGAGCAACAAAACTTTCAGGTTGTTCTATATAGATTTCTTCATCTAGATCTCCATTAAGAAAGGTTATTTTTAAATCCATTTGCTATACTTCAAGATTCCGCAGAGCGGCAATCGCAAGTATCATCCTTATAAAATTTATTCTTGTCACAAGAGAATAAATATCAAAGTAATCTAGGCCTTCTTTTTGCCTATAACCTTTGATAACCAATCTAGTCTTATATTTATCAATTGTTCCATCTGCTTTCATTTTCCTTTAAATAATCCATTTCGAACCAAGTGGCTTACATCCTGAAGAAAGATCCACTAGTTCCCACATATGGTTTTGCAAGATGGAATCAATTGCGCTCTTAATAGTCTCTTTCCATAAAGGTCCCTCAACAGAGCTTACAGCTTCCATTATTGTGTTCTTGTATATGTCTGGGATTTGTGACTCATATACAAGAAACCGATAAGAACTACTATTATGTGCATAACCAACAAAAATGCATTCTATTGTGTTTGGTCCTATTTTCACCTTTTTAGGTGTAGGCACCAATACCTTACCAAGACATCCCCATACTCGCAAGTATTTGGAGGAAGACTTTTTCCCTTTTCACAGTTCATAAGGTGTTTTTTCTTCTTTCTTATGGGATACCTTATTTAAAAGGTAATTAGCTGTTAAAAACAGCTTCCCCCTAGATATTCTGAGGCAACCCAGAACTTAACAGCAACGCATTCATCATCTCTTTCAAGGTATGATTTTTCCTCTCAGCAATACCATTTAACTGAGGTGAATAAGGTGGAGTGACTTCATGTATTATTCCGTGTTATGCACAGAATTCACCAAAAGGTGATTCATAATCTCCACCACGATCACTTCTAATTATCTTAATCTTCTTATTAAGTTGATTTTTGACCTTATTCTCATAGAGAATAAACTTCTCCATTGCTTTGTCCTTAGATTTTAGCAAATACACATAACAATATTTTGTGCTATCATCTACAAAAGTAATAAAATACTTATTGTCTCCCCTTGTTTGTACAAATTTTAAATCACAAATGTCACTGCGAACTAAATCAAGGGGTTCAATATTTCTTTCAATAGTTTGAAAAGATGACCTTGTCAATTTTGCCTCAACACAAGTTAGACACTTATATTTTGTATCAATTTGGAAATCCGGAATATGATTTAAGTTAATTAATCTACGTATAGTATCATAATTAACATGTCCTAGTTTACCATGCCATAAAGTAGAAGACTCAATTAAATAAGCAGAAGAACTAGCTTTATTGATATTAGGCTTTACAGTCATTACATTTAGTTTGAACATACTCCCACATTCATATCCCTTTCCCACAAAAAGACCATTTTTAATCAATACAAATTTATCTGACTCAAACACCATACGGAATCCGTGCTTATTCAGAATTGAACCAGACACAAGGTTCTTACAGATATCCGGTACGTACATCACGTTATTTAGAGTTAGTTCCTTCCCAAAAGTCATATTTAGCACAACTTTGCCCAGACCTTATACTTCAGAGATGGCTGAATTACCCATGAAGAGCTTCTCCCGATTCCCTACCGGTTCAAAAGTTGTGAACAGGCCCTTATCAGAACAAACATGTCTTGAAGCTCCAGTGTCATTCCATCATTCCCTTGGATTGGACCCAACAAAGTTGACTTCAGAAATGACTGCAGACAGAATTGTGTCTTCTACATCTTTTGTGATGCCATCCACCACGTTGGATTCATTCTTCTTCTTCTTTGGAAGTCGACAATCTGAAGCCCTGTGACCCATCTTGTCACAGTTAAAGTATTTTCCTTGAAATTTTTTCTTCTTGCCCACTCCACCTTTAGGTCCTAGCTTGGATCCTTTCTTTGACTTGTTCTTTCTTATCCTTGGAGCCTTGATCATACTCCACAACATTTTCCTTTGCCCCAGACATACTAGTCATGGCTCCTGTCTTTTCATCACGTCTATTGTCTTCTTCAATGCGGAGCCTTATAACAAGGTCTTTAAAACTCATGGCATTTAGCTTGTGTTTTAGGTAGCTCTTGAAATCCTTCCATGAAGGGGGTAGCTTCTCAATAATAGTAGCTACTTGGAAGGGTTCACAAAGGACCATCCCTTCTGCCAGAATCTCATAGAGAATCAATTGAAACTCCTGAACTTGACTGATTACAGTTTTTGAGTCGACCATTTTATAATCGAAGAGGCATCCCACCAAAAATTTCTTAGAACTAGCATCCTCAGTTATTCATGGTCTAGTGACTCCCATAGTTCCTTTGTTGTTATCTTATTATAATATACACTATATAATGAATCGGTCAAACCATTTATTACATAGTTTCAGTATAGGTAGTCAGATTGTTTCCAAGCATCTACCGCAGCTAGAACTTGGAAATCTTGCTCATCTTCTCTAACTTTTGGAGCCTCTTCAGTCAAGAACCTTGCAAGGTTCAATATGGTCAGATAAAATAGCATTTTTTGCTCCCACATTTTGAAGTTCAACCCATTGAACTTCTCAGGCATCTCTCTATGGTGCGCTGCTAGTATCATTGAAGTCACAAGAGGGTTTGACCCTCAAGCCACAGCAGGGATTGGCACTGTCACTGCAGATGCCACAGCAGGCTGTTGAGAACTAGCCATGTTCTCGGCATCGACAATATCAGCATTGTTATTTGCCATCTCTAAAACTAATCAATCAAAAATTATTAATTTCAGTAAAAATTTGTTCCCAGGAAAGGCTAGAGGGTTCACAAACAGGTCCCACTTAAAATCCCGCCTCCTAGACAGAATTTCAAAGAAACTCCCAGGAAAGATGTGGAGGGGTCACAGTTGCTTCCTCTTCAAATCCGGTCTCCTTAGATAAAATACAAATTCTGCTCCACAAGAATTCTACATCAAGAATAATTGTAATAACAAAGCAGCAGAGCAATTTATATATTCAAACAACTATAATTATATATATTGCAAATATGAGCATAAAGACTTTAACAAATAAATTCTAACATGCAACCTAGCATAAAGAATTTAATAAAATAAATTCTAACATACAACCTAGCATAAAGAATAAAATAAATTCTAACATGCAACCTAGCATAAAGAATTTAATAGAAAAATACTAACATGCAACTTAGCATAAAGAATAAAATAAATTCTAACATACAACCTAGCGTAAAGAATTTAATAAAATAAATTCTAACATGCATCCTAATAAAAACCTTATATAAAGCAATGAATCAGTTTTAAGATTGTAATAATTAAATTAACAATAACATGCAACATATAAGGTTACAAAGATATTTAACAAATGTTTACAATAAACTTTAAAATAAAATTTAAAATTACCAAAAGTTTGGTCCACACTTCAATGGTATTTCAATAGCACTTTGGAAACATAGTTACTGTCGAGACCTGTGTAGGTCACAGTGTCCTTAAAACTGATTCGCTCCCTCCACTAGAATACTTGAGGACTTTAGCTAGCGTCAGTTTTCCAGGATACAACAACAAAGAGTGGCAGGCAAAGCACCAATACCTCCACTCTAGGAACTGGATAGTTTTGAACTCCAACACACTAAGAACCCTAGCTACGAAATTCCTAAATACTCGAAGAACTTCAGCTAGTAAACTCAAGAATTCAAGAACACTCGAAAACTAGAGAAATTGAGAGAGGGAGGTAGAGAGAAATCAGAGAGGAAGCTACTGATTTTGGTGTGTAGAATGAGGTGGGAAAGCTCTCATTTTATAGTCATTTGGAGTGGGAGGTTATAGACCAAACTTTCAATTGGAATAAATCCAATAAAGCCAAATATGGCTGTTACATGGCGAAAAAATGCCTTGCACTAATGCTTAGCAGAATGGGAGATATTTGGAACCTCCTCTATGGCTGTTACAAAGCCGAAACGCCTAGCACAGCCATAAAAAGGTTGGTAGTTTTCTAAAGGAAAATGCTTGGCAGTTTTACATGTAACTGACCATTGAATTGAAGCAGAATTGAAAAAATAATAATTTGGCCCGTAGCAAAAGATTGGGCTTACAAGATTCCAAGTTTTCAGTCTGGCATTTGTGTCCACAAGTGCGGGTATACACGAGCCCATGGAAATTCAGGCCCAAGCATGATGATTTGCACCCCCCCTGTGCACGCCTAAGACAGCATCTGTGGTAGTTATTCTTACCACCATCACAAAACATAGCTCTATATAAACTACTAGGAATAAGCTTCTCCCACCAATGTGGGACTTCTTGTTTTTTCTTTCATTTTTTCAATTCCAATGGTATACTTTTGAGCGATAATTTCTCATTCATCCGTGCACCATTTTGAGTGTATGAATATACAAAATCGATGTCCTCGCGGAGGAGAACAAGAATTCACCAAGTCCTTTCATTAACAAGATAAGGGTCCCACTCAATTTTTAGCTTCAAAATGGTTCATGAAAATGAGTTTTATAACAATTTTAGTCTTTATAAATTACTTGGGCTTCCAAGCCCAAGCTAAGCCCATATTCAATTCTTAACCCATTTTCTAACATGCAGAAATGTTGTCCCTTGTAGCTTTAGCAACTCCTTCAGAGAATCTCTCTGGCTTGAATTGATTCACATCTTCTCCCCATATTTCAGGTTCATGATGAAGTGCTGTAGATGATGTCCATAAGTTTGTATTTGCTGGAAGACTCAGATTTCCTAGTCTCACTTCCCTTTCAGTTTTTCGGGATATGCTGAGTATGGGACGATATAATCTCAGAGATTAATTACTAATCTGGCTCGGCTGCATGAAGAAATCATATCAAAGATTTCAAAAAATTCAAAACATAAATAATAAAATGAAAAAGTTTACCAAGCAAGGCCATAGTGAGACAATGATATTGTGACTTTTCTTACAGTTTTAAGTTTTGCTATTCCATCTGGATTTGGATTCTGTTTTCTGAATAACTTAAGGACCTCTTTTCTGGATTCTTCTTGCCAATCAGTATGGATTGATAGGAGAAATATAGTCCAAGCAAGCAAACTATTAGTGGTTTCTTGTCCAGAAAAATAAAAGGTCTTGCACTCATCGACTACATCTTCTACCAAAATCCTATGCTTCTCATTGGGATCATGGTGAGCCTTTACCAGCAATCCAAGCCTATTATGGATTAGTGTATTATTTCCTCAAGCTTTTCTACTTCAATCTCGTCTCCAGTCTTGAGAATTTTACTGCAAAATAGAGTAATAGCTAATGGTTTTATGCTGCCAAAAATAGTACTTAGAAGTAGGACAGTCTCCTACATAACAGCATGACACAATTCTAGACCTTATTCGACAACACTTTTACCAAAAAAGAAAGAAAAGAAAAAAGAAAAGAAAAGATACTACCAAGTGTTGGGAATTTGATCAACCATGATTTACTGTTCCCATGATCTCACTTCAAAGAAATATCATAATAATAGATAAATAATAATAGGGAATAGAAACCAATCTCACAACACAAGAATTTAAGTGGAAAAATCTCAAATCAGAAGAAAAACAACTGTCTCTCAGAAAAAAATTTCACTATATGAAAAGATTCTACAATCATATAGATTTCCTTCTTTTCTATCAAATGAACCAATACACTTAAGCACTTTCTCACAAGTATTCTCTCATTCACATCTTATACCACCACTCTTTGAAACTTCTTCTTTCATAAAGAAACTCTATCTCTTTGAAAGGAGAAATAAAAATAAGAGAAAGAATTTAATTAGAAGAGAAACTTGAAATGCTTCCAAGTTTTGGGATAAAGAGAATGAAAAAATGAAGCCTCTATTTATAGGCCTTTAAAGGTAGTGAGAATACCAATTTTGACTATTGTTATTACAGTTACCCCTTTTCACTATTGCTATTATGACTGTCATTTTTACTATTGCTATTATGGCTGCCATTTTCACTAGTGCTATTGCGGCTACTCTTTTAACTTCTGTTCATATGTACATCAACAATCTTCCACTCGAAAACTTGATTTCAATCACATTTTCACATACGTCTCATCTTATAGCCTACATTGCGATCATTGTCTTTATTGACAATCATACTCTACTATAGAATTGACGAATTCTAAGATTTTCATACCAGCTCATGTTGAAAAAACCTTACTGATAACTATGGTGTTGACTCTCATATTTGGCTTTTCCGGGAATCTATCAACCATCAGCATCATTCAGCACACACCTTACATCAATGACAAAACAATACATGTGTGGAAACTTACTACTGCTAATTGTTACACATTCTCTTTTATGGGATCTTTGAAGATAAGTGGCATGCCATGAGGATGCACATATCATGATCAAAGGACAAGATCATCGTCTCTATCATAGGAGATAATATTAGCAGCATCACCAGATTTAGAGCTTTTAGCCTAACCTACTCCATCTTTTTGACAATTTTTTTTTTAGGTGCTCAGATTGTCCACACCCCTAGCATATTATATTCTTTTTCATGGAATTTTTCTTCCGAGTGTCAACTACCAATGCTGAGCCTTCAAATGGAACATTACTTTTACCACTCGTCAACCTTCTTCTTCAGACAAAAGTTTACTTATGAGCTTAAAAAAACCACAGTCTCCTTCCTATGCACCAAAATAGGTTTCATATACTCATAGAAAGGTGGACGAGACAAAATGAATTGAAATGCCTTATCTTCATCTTTAATCTTTACTCCAATAGTCTCTAGTTCAGAAATGATACCATTTAAAATACTTAGATGATCAGAAATTTTCGTACCTTCATTCATACGCAATGTATGAAACTACTCTTTCAGATACACTCGAATTGAGATACCTTTCGCCTAATATAATTCTTCAAGCTTTCTCCACAGATCTTTGGTCGTCGTTATTCTAAGCACATTTACAAGGACATTTTTGGCCAAACACATATTTATTTCACTTGCAGCTCTCTCATCTAAATCTTCCTAATCTTCATCGTTCATACTAGATTTCTCAAAATTTTTATCCTTGCAAGCTTCTTTGTCTTTCAAGACCTTGTGCAATCTAGATTGAATCAATAAATCCTGGACTTGTATTTGCCATAAGCCAAAATTGATGTTCCCATCAAATTTCTTAATATCAGCTCTAACCAGACTTGAAATCTTGTTTCCTAATATCTCGTTTCACACTTCTAGCTTGAAAAATCGTAAAGAAAATTTCCAAGAAGGATTAAAGGGTACAAATGCTCCCACTTGAATGTAGCCTCCTTATATAGAATTTCTTAGACTAATACTAAGCTATAATGTAGCGAAGAACCCCACTTTGATACCACTTTTTGGGAATCTGACCGACCCAGATTTTCTGCTTCCAAGATCTCGCTTCAAAGAAATATTAGAACAATAGAGATATAATAGCAGGGAATAGAATCTAATCTCACAACACAAGAATTTAAGTAGAAAACTCCCAATCAGGAGAAAAAATACAATCTCTCAGAAAATAATTTTACTATATGAAAATAGTTTACAATCATATATATTTCTCTCTTTTCTACCAAATGACCCCAATATACCCAATCACTTTCTCACAAGTATTCTCTCATTCACACCTTACACCGCCACTCTTTGAAACCTTCCATTTCACAACAAAACTCTACTCTCTTTAAAAGGAGAAACAAAGAGAAAATAAAGGATTTAATTAGAAGAGAGCTTGAAATGCTTCTAAGTTTTGAGATGAAAAGAATGAAGAAATGAAGCCTTTATTTAAAGCCTTGAAAGATAGTAAGAACATCAACTTTGACTATTGTTATTACGAATGCTCTTTTTTATTATTGCTATTACGACTGTCTTTTTCACTATTATTATTACGGCTACTCTTTTTACTAATACTATTACGGTTGCCTTTTTTACTTCTGTTCACACATACTTCTGTTCACACATACATCAACACCAAGTATGTCTATTAACCAAAACTTTTTCTGCAGCCCAAAGTTTCTGCTATTAGGATTTACTTGACACTAGGAAACCTTAGTTTATACATGTTTATCGGTGATAACGAGGTCAACCTCATCAACATCTCAAAGTAACTGCTCCCAAAAATCACCTCTGCAGAATAACCACCTAAATCTTGAAACACCTCAATCTCTTTGCCTTCATGGTTTTTCCATCCTTCTAACATTGTCTCAACACTCGTAATCATTGCGGGAATCAGAGTCTGCAAAGATTTAAATAAAAAAGAAATTGACACTCTCGTATCGTTAGCTTGCGTAAATAAGTTAGTAAGTAGCTCAGTTCAATAATTCATTGCTTAGCTTTCAGTATAGCCATCATAGTATCAAATTTGTTTCCACTTTTTTATTATTTTTTTTTTTTTGCAGCATAATAATTCCTGGTTAGTCTCTCATTGTGTTGATCAAAAATAACAATTGATAGCAGAACTAGGTTGAAAGAGATACCAAGAGCTTAATTTCAAGCTCTCATTATGGAATGCAAAGCTAGCAAGTTTCCTCATTTTTGCCCATTTTTCTCCTTGAGACATGGTTAGGCCATCTCATAGAATCTTCTTCAAATAGGGATTGACCTCAGGTTTGTGACAGGCTTTATCTCTGTCATTCAATACCTCTTTGATCAATTCAGGTTCCAAAATGACTAGTTGTGCTCAAGGACCGTACCACTGAATATAAATCTTTCCTAATAGCACCAAAAATTTAGAATAAAGTAAATGCTATTTATTTATATATTTTTAAAAATACAGACAGTGACAGTAATTTACAAGATTACCATACATGTTGCTCCAACAATGGAAATGAGGCTGAAGTCTGGGAAATATTTCATGGGATAGTCCCATAGGTCTGCTCACGGATTCTTTTAACATAGCTGAAATTTCTTGTGTGTTTCCATGGATTAACTTATAAGGACGACAATTGATCCCTTACAAACCCAGCAAGTATTGTAAGTGAGTAGGAACCAACCATAGTTTGTGGAAGATCTTGATGAGAGCTAAGACAAGTGTTAGGTCCAAGGTGTTGACCAGTATTGGCAAACAATTGGCGAAAAAAATAAACTCAAGTTGTGAGAAAATTAACATGTTATTACAACAGGTTTGCCAATGTTATAAAATACTGGTTGCAATAAATACACAAGATCACTCATAACAGATTTGTACTAACCGAAAATCTAATTTTGAAAGCTTTTTGTACTCGTATCATTTGGCATAATTTTCTTTATTAAATATTTTAGAAGGGTTATAAGGATTATTATTAATGGATTTTCTTGACCAACTAGACTAAATTGATTAAGATATTTTATCTCATTTTTTTTTATTAAGTTTCTATTTTTAGCTTAATTTTGATCGAGTCTAATTAAATGGATAGTAATAGTATCCCAAAGCAACCATACTAAGGAATATGTGATGTTATGATTCACAGTGGATAATTTATCCCACCAAAAAGGAAATTGACAGTT
This sequence comes from Parasponia andersonii, assembly GCA_002914805.1. NCBI lineage: Eukaryota > Viridiplantae > Streptophyta > Magnoliopsida > Rosales > Cannabaceae > Trema > Trema andersonii. The sequence continues at coordinate 1,658,967 of JXTB01000003.1, read as the reverse complement.
ACTCTTCATGACAACCAATTAAGTTCTTCATGACAACCAATTAAGTTATTGACAGTTACTCTTCATGACAACCAATTAAGTTTTGGTTGTCAGAGAATAATTTAATGTCTTGACTTCAATCAAGTGGTCCATATTGGAAACGTAGCTTTACTTAAGCCATTTTATTTAAATCAGTTTGGTATAGGCAGCCCAACCCAGCCAGGCCTGTTTGACCGGCGAAGAAATTCGAGTCGGATCAAGGTGGCTCAAAAATATAGTGTTTCTATCTGTTTGAGTTTTGAGAAGTGATCAGTTCGAAAGCCGTATGTTTATTAACAGAGAATTGAGACAACTTTTTGTCAAATTTGGGATAAAATATACCAAAGTCAATTGTTTTGGGAGAAGTATCTAAGAATTTATTGAAAGTTTAATTTTAGTTCCAAGGAGAAAAATCTTAAATTCTCGTCTTAGGCCTCAAAATTGATTAAGCCAGCTCTGGAAAGTACAATAATTCATACAAAAAGAAAGCAAGAAATATATATAGTTGCTGGTACAACGTTGAGCTTTCAGTATTTCTTTTAGTTACTACATTATAATAATTCAGTCCTTGAGAAATATACATCAAGTGTTAATGGAGGTTTTGTCAATAATAAATTTAGAAAAATTGGGAGATGTGGTTTCTGTGAAAAGGATTATCAATCAAAGCAAATAAAGATGCAAGAATTTTATAGTTGTTCAGCCCCAAAAAAAGATGAGCCTACATCCATTGTTTTTCACTATTTTCTAGAAAATTACAAGAACTCAAAATTACAATGTGTTGTCCTGAAAGAAGAAAAAAAAATTAAAAAGATTCTCTCAAAAATTCCTCAGCCTCCCAAGATCAGAAAAAGTCCCAGATCCCCTTACTGAAACATTGAACTCCCTTTATATAGATGAGGATAGCTCAATGTTCCCAATTGTGAGAATGGGTAACTGTACAATCGGGCAATACAATTTGAGTAATAATATAATTGGGTAATCACTTAAATAAGGTAACTGGTCGATCTTTAAAGAGAAACTTTTGTTTCCCTTTCTTTGTAGGTTACTCATTTGACGAAGCGTAGACTAGTCTCCTTTTCATTCTGGTCACACTTAACTTATTCGGAAGAAGTCACACGTAACTCTTTCGAAGGAGGTCGCACTAACTTATGCGTTATAGGGATTATTATTAATGGATTTTCTTGACCAACTAGACTAAATTGATTAAGATATTTTATCTCATTTTTTTTTATTAAGTTTCTATTTTTAGCATGATTTTGATCGACTCTAATTAAATGGATAGTAATAGTATCCCAAAGCAACCATACTAAGGAATATGTGATGTTATGATTCACAATGGATAATTTATCCCACCAAAACGGAAATTGACAGTTACTCTTCATGACAACCAATTAAGTTATTGACAGTTACTCTTCATGACAACCAATTAAGTTTTGGTTGTCTGAGAATAATTTAATGTCTTGACTTCAATCAAGTGGTCCATGTTGGAAACGTGGATTTACTTAAACCATTTTATTTAAATCAGTTTGGATTAAGCAGCCCGACCTGGCCAGGCCTGTTTGACCGGAGAAGAAATTGGGGTCAGGGTGTCTCAAAAATAGTGTATCTCTCTGTTTGAGTTTTGAGAAGCGATCAGTTTGAAAGTCGTATGTTTGTTAAAAGAGAATTGAGACAACTTTTTGTTGAATTTGGGATAAAATATACCAAAGTCACTTGTTTTGGGTAAAGTGTGTAAAAATTTATTGAAAGTTTAATTTTAGTTCCAAGGAAAAAAATCATAAATTCTCGTCTTAGGCCTTAAAATTTTTTAAGCCAGCCCTGGAAAGTAAAATAATTCATAGAGAAAGAAAGCAGGAAATATATATAGTTGCTAGTATAACATTGAGCTTTCAGTATTTCTTTTTGTTACCACATTATAATAATTCCAGTCCTTGATAAATATAAGTCAAGTAATCCTAATAAGATATCGGCCACACAAAGACATCTAAGCTTGTTAAATTTTAAATTAACATATAAATATCTAAGCCCGAAATTTACAGCCTTTAGAAAGAGATCTAGAAAACGATCATGAGTTTTCACGTTTTGTTCGAGAATAGTTCGAAAAAAAATTATACTAAACGAGTTTTCTCACAATCCCGTGCTTTTAAGTCATTCAAATTAATTCACATTCACAGTCCCGTGTTTTTTATCTTTCTCAAATTCATAAAGTTTGATTTATATGATATAGCAAACGAATTTTATATGATATAGCAAACGAATTTTCCCCCCAAATTTGTTAAAAATACGGGATATTTATGATTCAAAGTTGATGATAGAAACAAGACACCGACATTTATGGCCTTATGCATGTTATTAATTCATATTTATGACTCAAAGTACCAAATTTTGACTGCATTTGGATACTTGCATGTTATTAGTCAAAACATGATATTAAGCATAGGACCATAGAGCTAATTTTTGCATTCAACGTAGACTTGTTTGTATTTTGTATTCTTCTGGGAACGGATTTTTTTAACCATTCTCTTTTAGCGATAAAAGATTTCTGGCTTAAGCAAGATAGAGACTATTGACGGAGGTTTTGTCAATAATAAATTTAGAAAAATTACAAGATGTGGCTTATGTGTGAAAAGTATAAATTAACTAAAGCAAATAAAGAGACAAGAATTTTATAGTAATTCAGCTCCAAAAAAGATGAGCCTACGTCTACTGTTTTTCACTATTTTCTGAGAATTACAAGAACTCAAAATTACAATGTGTTATCCAGAAAGAAGAAGTAAGAGTTTAAAAGGTTCTCTCCAAAATTCCTCAGCCTCCCAAGATCAGAAAAAGTCCAAGAAGATCCCTCACTGAAATATTGAACTCCCTTTATATAGATGAGGATAGCTCAATGTTTCCCAATTGTAAGAATGGGTAACTGTATAATCAGACAACACAATTTGAGTAACAATATAACTGGGTAATCACTTAAATAAGATGACTGGTCGATCTTTTAAAGAAAAACTTTTATTTTCCTTTCTTTGTAAGTTACCCGTTTGACGAAGTTTAGTCTAGTTTCCTTTTCATTCTGGTCGCACTAAATTTGTTTAGAGGAGGTTGCACGTAATTCTTTCAGAAGAGGTCGCACTAACTTATACAGTAGAGGTCGCATGTAACTCTTTCGGAAGAGGTTGTACTTAATCTTACTCATGCGACCTGACATAAGATTTTAAACTGCACAACAATTGTCCCCCAGCTCCATTAGTTCTTTAGGACAAAATGGAGCTTCCTTCTAATGTAAGTGCGAGCTTAAAAAATGCGATGTTATGACTTAGACTTGAGACTCTTGAAGAATCGAAAAGTCGCCAGATCTCAAATCTCACCTTTTTCAAGATCACGCACACCTTTTTCTGACAGATGAAACCACGTGTCGCCTCTTCTAAGAAGAATAGCAAAACTCGAGGAGGCTTAATGATAACAATGATGCCAGCTATCCTCTTAAATCGAATCGTTTCAAATTTTGAAAAGATACTGATTTAATTTCGGAAAAATCAAATCCCGCATGAATTTTGGCTTTTGGATCTGAAAATTAAATACCTTGATCTACAGCTCTGATTTGACGATGCTCGAGGTATATATATCGAACACTAATCCACCTCCTCTTCAAAAAACCTATCGTCTGCTATGTTCTCTCTAAACTTAAAGTACTCACAAAGAAATTCTTCCAGTGTCTCTCTGTTTCCTAGCTCGCACAACTTTGTCATCTTCTCCGATAAAGATATCACCATAATCCTTCGAACATCATCTTGGTCCTTCCGTCTTCGAAGAAAGGTTAATATATATCTTCTCTCTCGTTCTTCAATTTTCCAGAACTCTTTATTTACAAATACTAGAATAGAAAATAGGAACAAACTGTAGAACCCAAATACCAGAGACTAAATATTCTGAACATAAACCCATCTCATACTCGGATGGACTGTAAAATGGAAATTTTTAGATCCCCTTCGTTGGTCTATAGATTCTTTTTTTTTTAGATGACTGACAGAGATGAACTCGTGAAAGAGGTTTTATTTTCTTTTTAATCGAACTGCTCGAATGATTTTTTTTATGAATCCGTAGATCGATTAGAAAAAATCTAATGAGTAGCTTGTTGATGTAATCCTAGGATGAGACCCCAAAACTGCTCGCATATAGCTAAGATTCCTGATGCTCGCATAGGACTAAATTCATTACCATTTCTTTTCAGATGTCTAGTAGTGAGGATTTTAAGAAAGATCTTCTAATACCACTATTAGCTCCATAAACCTCGAAGATTATCTTGAGCCAGAATCCGAAGTTGAGATAACCAGGGTCAGGCAAAGTAGTCCTCGCATAGGCGACCTACCTCAAGACCAATGGTCCTAGCATATCAGAGATGCCCCTGCATTCGCAATAGGTTACCAATATGTAGAGGGAGACTAGTCATATACTAATATAAGGATGAGCTGCACCATGAACAGGTTCAGCAAGATCATATGCAACTACAAGATCACCATCCCTCTTCGCCTTCCTATGGAGTTTAATCAACCACATACACCACCTCGTGGAATTGCATCATTCTTTGAAGTAGTTCTCAAATGTGGGGTCCATCTTCCACTTTATCCTTACATAAAATCCATCGTCGACTATTACAGAGTCGTTTCTTTTCAACTAACCCCAAATACTTATAGATACATGGTAGGTTTGTACATATTACACCATAAATTAAGCTTAGAAACCCCCATACCTGAAGAGTTCGCTTGGTTTTACCAAGTGAAATCAAACCCGTCAGATTTTGGCTTCTTTTATGCGAGCAAGTGGTCGAACCAGGTAATAAAAATAATCTACGGGGTTCGCAACAACATAAGAAAATGGAAAATCCATTTTTCCACTTTGACTATGCGGATAACGGCTTCTTTCAGAATCCTGGTAGGTAGCTTTTCAATTTATCGCCTATTCTGTATTATCATATTTATTCTGATCACACTCGTATGTCATCGCAGACAACGGGGAACGGCCCGGACTTTCTAGGGAATAGCTCGCAAGGGTATACAAAATCAACGACCTTCCGATTGAGGAATTTGATTGGAAGAAGCTTGGGACTTCCAAGAACTTGGTCGCTTGCGGTTTGCTTCCAAAGGGAGCCACGTTCCCTGACCCCACCGTCCGTTCGTCTAGACCTTCGAGCTTGAAGAAAAAAAAGTCGAGGAAGCACACGGAAAAGAGTGCCTCGTCTTCCAAACCTAGGAAATGAAAAGCACCTGCCACCCTTTCAACTTCGGAACCATCTTCTCCAGAAACAGCATCACCACCAGCTCCTTAACAGCAAGAAGGTAATTATATATATATACATATTTTTATCATCATCATATTATGTCACCTTGCTTGCTGATATATCTGTACAGAGATAGTTATTGGTAGCGGACTGCGAGCACCACCTTCCACTCTGGGGTCCATTGCAACGTCCAAGACGCCAGAGAGCACACCTCCATTGTCATCGAAAGGGAAAGAGAAGGTCGACACTTCAAAAAAATGAAAAGTTACCTTCGAGGACATCCTGGCATGCTCGCCTCCTCCACAACCTCAAACAATGAGCCATCCCAAACCATCTAAGGAGATTGTTACCTCTTCGGAACCAAACCTGGTAGATAAGGATGAGGAGCTCTTCGCACTCCTTAATCAATTACCGGAGAAGGCTGGTATAAGCGTAGCCTTCATTGATCGCTTCACTTCCAAAGATGGCTGGGAGAGGATGAAGCGACGATCTGCAAGATTGCCTTTGGTACTGCGATGAGGATGTTGGCAAATGTAAGTATCTTCTTTTTTTTTTAAATGCATTCTTCTGGTATTGATGTGTTATATTTTCAGACTGCTGCAGCTGCTGTCCTGATGCACGACCCAGTTCTCGAGTGTTTGGAGAAGGCCGAAAAAGTCAACGAGATAATTCAAGCATTCGAGGACTCAGAGAAAGCTCACGAGGAGGAGAAAAAAGCCTTCGATTTAGAGAGGCAGCAGCTGCTCGAAGGTCTGGCCAAAGAGAAGTCCGAAAAGGAGAAGCTCAAGGAGAAAATTAAAGATCTTGAAAAGACTATCTCTGAGCATCCGGATCGCATGAAGGAGGCGACAATAGAAGCAGCTCACAAGGCTATTGCAGAGTTCAAGGCTACTGAAGTCAAGGAGCTCGAAGACAAAGCCAGTGACATCGCCTCGTCGACCATCATATACAACATCGTCTATGAGCATCCGGACTTCCACTTTTCCATCCTCAGTGAAGACGTGGTCGAGCTTGTCCATAGTCAGAGGGAAGATGAAGCTACCCTCAAGATGGTGGGGCAAGCATGTTTGCACAATAATAATATTATCTTTTTTATTTTTACTTCAGAACAATATGAGCTTGGTCCCATCTTATTTGTATTTCTTTTCTTGCATATAGGTGCGAGCTTTTATCAATGAATGAATGCTTTCCTTATTAGACATTTATTCCTGCAAAACAATCAACACACTAAGCCGTAATATAGAAGATAATTAATTTAACCAAGTAGTCAATCACTAAGTGACTGATCGGTACGCTATTGCGATTTGAATCCAACACACTTAAAATGGTTGTGTTAGGATAGGTTAGGTCGCTTAAGAAAATAGCAAGTATGAGTGATGCAAACTCAATACTATTTTTCAAAAGTTCCACGGCAAAATGTAAATATAGCAATATATCACATCGAACAATGAATATTTTGCTTAGTTACTTTGTTGTTCGAGAAGGGAAATTGCATAATACGACATGCTAAGGCATGAAGTGAGGAGAAAATCCTAAGATTTTAAGAAATTTTAGATATTTTGACCATCTAAAATTCCGACTCCTCTAAATGGATGTTTTGCATAGTCCCTAAGGAAACAAGTAGGAGATAATATTCTGATCCCACCGCCCCCCAAGTCTTATGGTGTTCGAAGACTGCCATAAAACTATAAACAGTTCCAAATTGAATAATTGATGAGGAGACACCCTTATTGATGATGACGAATGACGATTAACGAATGACGATCAACGAATGACGATTACGAATGACGATTAATGAATGACGAATAAGTAGATCTTTATTGATGAATGACGAAATCATGAAGATATACATGAAAATTTACTGATAATATCGACGAAGCTGTTCTGCATTCTAGGCATGCTCGATCTTTTATCCTCCAGTGCAAGCTAACTTATATGTCTCAAGTCGAATAATGGCATCAATAACATACGGTTCTTCCCAAGAGGGTCCAAATACTCTAGCACCATGCTCTTTATTATTAGGTAGGACTTGCCAAAGAACAAGGTCACCAACTTCAAATCCTATTCGTCTGACTTTAGAGTTATAATATCGAGCAGTGCGCTGTTGATATGATACAATTTGAAGCTGAGATTGCTCGCACCTTTCTTCTAAAAGATCGAGCTCAATTCTCATTAGTGTTTTGTTGTGATCTTGCTCATAGGTTGATCGTCATAGAAAGCTCGCACCAATTTCAACCGGAATCATTGCTTCATATCCATATGCTAAAGAGAATGAACTCTCTCCAGTAGTTGTTCGTTGAGTGGTGCAATAAGCCTATAACACTTTAGGGAGTACTTCTAGCTAAGCTCCTTTATACTCTTCCAACTTTGTCTTTATATTGTGTTTAAGTATTTTATTTATCGCTTCGACCTGTCCATTGGCTTGTGGATGAACAGTAGCGGAGAAATTCTTCTTGATGCCTAAGTTGTTGCAGAAGTTACGGAATTCGTCACAGTCAAATTGTTTCCCATTATCAGAAATTATGGTATGTGGTATACCATAACGGAAGATTATAGATTTGTAAACAAAATCTATCATCTTTTTTGCGGAAATGGTACTCAAAACTTGAGCTTCTGTCCACTTAGTAAAATAATCGACTGTGACCACTGCATACTTCAACCAACCTTATGCCAGTGGAAGTGTTTCGATAATATCAATTCCCCATACTACAAATGGCCATAGACTGGTCATTGGAGTGAGAGGAATGGATGGCATTCTAGGAATAGTTGCAAATCGTTGGCATTTGTTACATCTCCTAGTAAATTTCATCATATCCTTCTTCATTTAGAATCTTGTTCGCAAGTGCCTGCCCCGAGAATTATTTCTGCATATTCCTTCATAAATCTTCCTCATAATGTAGTCCGCTTTTTCTTCATCGACACATAACAATAGCAGCGCACTAAAACTCCTTCGATAAAGCTTTTTGTCATAGATAACATAGCGAGCTGCCTTCATTTGAAGTCGCTTTGCATCATCTTTGTTTTCAGGGAGATCGCTATTTTGGATATACTTCATTATAGGATCTACCCACGATGATCTTTTATCAACCGTCATAGCTATTTGAAGCTCTGCTTCGATACTAGGTTTTGTAAGAAACTCGATAGGGACCACCTTTAGTAATTCGGTATCTTTTGTTGAGGCGAGTTTATCTAGGGTATCTGCCCAAGTATTCTTAATGCGAGGAAGAAGTTGAATATTATGGGCAGTGAATGTCGAAAATAATCTTTGTACCTTCTACAAATAAGCCATCATTCTCTTTCCCCTTGCTTGATATTCGCCATTTACTTGACAAATGACCAGCTGGGAATCACTGTATATCTCAATTACTTCGACCTTCATTTCTTGTGCGAGCTTTAGCCCGGCTATCAGTGTTTCATATTCTGCCTCATTGTTTGATGTTGGAAATTTGAAGCGAAGTGCACAATGAATATTATGCCCTTCAGGACTGATTAGTACTAAGCCCACACCAGCTCCATTCTCGTTCGATGATCCATCAACATGAAGCTTCCACAATCTGGATAAATCTATAGCAGGCTTTTTGATTACTTCTATGGAAAGATCGACATCATACGTGAATTCTGCAATGAAATCTATGAGGGCTTGTCCTTTGATCGTCGTACGAGGTTGAAAATTGATGTTGAACTGACTCAACTCAACTGCCCACTTAAATAGTTGCCTGGAAGCCTCAGGCTTTTGCAGAACCTGCTTTAATGGAAAGTTTGTGAAAATTTTGATGGTGTGTGCATGAAAATTAGGTCGAAGTTTCTCTGATGTGACAATGAGTGCTAATGCCAATTTCTCTATCTCTGGATATCTTGTTTCGGCATCGAGTAATCTTTTACTTACGTAGTACACTGGTCGCTGTATCTTTTCATATTCCCGAATTAACGTAGTGCTTGTTGCATATTTAGAAACTGCGAGGTATAAATATAATTCTTCCCCCAGATTTGGCTTCGACAGGAGTAGAGAAGAACCCAAGTGTATTTTTAATTCTTGGAACGCCTGCTCGCATTCTTCCGTCCACTCAAACCTCTTCGAACCTTTCAATACATCAAAGAATGGTTGGCACTTATCTGTCGACTTGGATACAAATCGACTCAATGCGGCCACTCTTCCTGCCAGGCTCTGCACATCTTTGGGTTTGCGAGGAGATTGCATATCAATCAGTGCTTGTATCTTTTGTGGGTTAGCCTCAATGCCTCGCTGATTGACCATAAAACCTAGAAACTTTCCTGATCCTACCCCAAATGCACACTTTTGAGGATTCAGCTTCATTTAATATTTTCAGAGAATTTTGAACATCTAATCAAGATGTTTGATGTGATCTTCGACTTTCTTCGACTTCACCAGCATGTCATCAACATATACCTCCATTGTCCTGCCAATGTTTTTTACAAACATCATGTTGACAAGACGCTGGTAGGTTGCTCCTGCATTGATGAGTCTAAAGACATCTTTTTGTAATAGTATAATCCCCAATCAGTGATGAATGAAGTGTGCTCCTCATCTAGTTCATAGATGGGGATTTGATTGTATCCAGAATACGCATCCATGAAACTTAAAAGTTCATGCCCCGACATCGCATCTACAACCTGGTCGATTCTTAGAAGGGGAAAGCTATCTTTCGGGCATACTTTGTTAAGATCTGTGAAATCAATGCATGTTCTCCACTTCCCGTTGGGTTTCTTTACCAAAATTGGGTTTGCAAGCCAATTCGGATAAAAAGATTCCCTGATAAATCCAATTTCGAGCAACTTTTCTACCTCTTCTTTCAGTGCGACGTAGCGTTCTGGATTCATAACTCTTCTTTTCTGTCGTACAGGCTTCTTTGTTGGATCTATGTTAAGATGGTGGCATGTGATATTTGGATCGATCCCAACCATGTCCAAATGTTGCCATGCGAAGACATCCAAATTAGATTCCAGAAAAGCGACCAATGAAGCTCGCACAGGTTCTTGAAGGCTCGCTCCAATTTTAAAAATCTTGGAGGACCTGTCAAATAGCAAATCCTCCAAGTCTTCAATTGGTCCCGTTTTGACCTCTCCATCAATTTCTCGGGGGTCGAGGTCTTCGCTTGTCGTTTCGATTGACGTTTCGCCTAACGCTTCGACTGATACTTCGACTGATGTTTCGACTGACGCTTCGACTGGCACTTCGACTAATGCTTCGACTGACGCTTCTCTTTGGACCATCATCATGCGAGGTCTTTAAGGAGTTGTTATAACAAGTCCTCGCATCATATTGGTTGCCATGCACCTCGCCTACTCCTTGCTGAGTCGGGAATTTCATAGCGAGATGATAGATCGATGTTACTACTCGAAGTTCCCTTAGTGTTGGTCTTCCTAGTATAGCATTGAATGCATAGGGGCAATCTACAACCAAGAACTAGGTCATTACCGTTGAAACCCTAGGGCAGGTTCCAACGTTGACCATTAACTCGATCACGCCCATAGGCATTATGCTGTTACCAGTGAATCCATAGAGTGGAGTGACGGTGGGCTTTAGGTCACTTTTATTCAACTCCATCTTTTTAAAGGCGTCGTAATACAGGATGTCAACTGCACTTCCGTTATCGACCAATACTCGCCATAATTGCGTGCTTCCACAATTGATCTTTTTGACCAACGCATCATTATGTGGATAATGGACTTGCCTCGCATCTTATTCCGTGAAGGTAATATCAATATATGGTACTCGCTGAAGCTTTCGTGGTCGCTATTCGAGGTGTATAATGTTGGTCAATGGCTGCTGTCGAGCTTCTCGCACATACCTATCCTATGCTCTCTTGGAATCTCCCCCAACGTGCGGTCCTCCAAAAATAGTTCGCACCTTGCACTGAATTTCTAGAGGTTGCTGTCAGTTTTCTTCTCGCCTTTCATTATTCTATTTAGAGTACTACCGCAGCCGCCCTTCTTTAATCAATCTTTCGATCTCATCTTTCAGGGCAAAACAGTTATTGGTATCATGTCCAATGTCATTATGATACCGACAAAACTTGTTGGGGTCGCGCTTAGCTCTCTCTCTTTTCATGGGTTTCGGTTGACGATACCACTCTTGTTGGTTTGTGACTGCATAGATATGATCTATGGGTGCATTCAATTCAGTATAATTATTGAACTTCATGGGAGCTCTTGGAATCTCCTGCTTTTTTTATCTGGGCTGCTGCTCAGTCGATTATTCACTACTCCTTTTGTTCGACTTCTTATTATTGTTGTTGTTTGTTGCCGCATCTTTGGCAGTATCCTTTCCTCCTCCTTTTGTCGTCTTAAGGTTTTCCCGTGAAGATTCCACCCTTAGATGCCGACTCTCGATAGAAGTCTTCAAGGGTTCTGCATTCTCGCTCAAGTAAATCTTCCCAGAGTTTAGTTTTTGGTCATACCCCAGCCATCATTAGAGTTAAAACTCCTCCTTCAGGTGGGTTGTTGACCTTTGCTAATTCTGAGGTAAAGCGATTTAGGTAAGATCGTAGAGTTTCCTCTGGACCTTGCCGAATAGCAGACAGACTGACCAGTGGAATAGTGAAATTCTTTGCAGCCTGGAATTGTCTCAAGAATGCAGTCTGGAATTGTTGCCAGGACGAGATTAAGCTGGACTTGAATCTCGAATCCACCTCTTTGCTGCTCCCGTGAGAGTTACAGCAAAACACCTGCAACGTGTGAGATCATCAACACGATGAAGTTCCATCAAGTCGCTGAAGTGATCCATATGCTTTTGCAGATTAGTTTTCCCATCAAAAGTGTTTATGGTGGGAAGTCTAAATCCAGCAGGTAAGGCGGCAACTCGAACCTCCTCATTGAATGGCGATTGACGATACCCATCAGCGAGCTCGTCGTCCCAACCAGTAAGTGCGTCTAAAGCAATCCTCAGATTATGAACATCGACGTTCAGAGGGAGAACATTCTCTCTTATTGGTGGTAGGAGTGGCCTTTGATCATTGTCACGATATAAGGCGTGTTGGTTAAGTATGGTGTGTTGCGACCTTAGGGATTCCAATGAAACAGTGCGATGAGATCGACTATGGTCATTGTGATGCAAGGTGGATCACTCCTGACTATGTCGCTGATCCAGATGTTATCTCAGGTCTGTAGGATTCTGTCGAGATTCCCTACTAATCCTTTCAAAGACACTCCTCGATTGTCGTTTTTGCTTGTGTTCAAGATAATCATGATTGACGGTTGCTCTTTGGGAAGGTTGTCCACGATCATGATCAATGCTTGAACTTTCTGTATCAGATACCAGAGGCAAGTCTGCGACCTTGCCTTTTCCCTTAGAGATGCAATCTCCTCGATGCTCCTGCCGGGCTTTAGGTTGGTCGCGGTTCTCTGTCTTCAGAATCTGAATTCCTCTCTCAGGTTGTTGAGCAGGATGTTCTTTGGGACATTCGTGTTGTGGTGGAGTTAGCATCTGTCCTTCAGCAAGTCGCCATAGAGAGTCATTAATCTAACTTATAATTTGCTGAAGGTTCACCAGTGCTTTCTCCATGCGATCCTGTCTCTGGACAATATTTTCCGGTACGGTCACGGTAGGCTGATCCTGAGCAGGACCTGCCTATGCAGCAGCGGTACTTTGGGGATGATTTTGGCTAGTTTCGGTGTTTCTGGTGTTTACTATTGTTGAAAGAAATAGAATGCACAAAATTTTCTACTGGAATAGCCCTCCTTCTAGTGCCAATTGTTGATGGAGGTTTTGTCAACAATAAATTTAGGAAAATTGCAAGATGTGACTTGTGTGTGAAAAGGGTTAATCAACTAAAGCAAATAAAGAGACAAGAATTTTATAGTGGTTCAGCCCCAAAAAAGATGAGCCTACGTCCACTGTTTTTTACTATTTTCTGAGAATTACAAGAACTCAAAATTACAATGTGTTGTCCAGAAAGAAGAAGCAAGAGTTTAAAAGGTTCTCTCAAAAATTCCTCAGCCTCCCAAGATCAGAAAAAGTCCAAGAAGATCCCTCACTGAAACATTGAACTCCCTTTATATAGATGAGGATAGCTCAATGTTTCCCAATTGTGAGAATGGGTAACTGTATAATCGGACAATACAATTTGAGTAACAATATAACTGGGTAATCACTTAAATAAGATGACTGGTCGATCTTTTAAAGAAAAACTTTTGTTTCCCTTTCTTTGTAAGTTACCCATTTGACGAAGCTTAGTCTAGTTTCCTTTTCATTATGGTCGTACTAAACTTGTTCGGAGGAGGTCGCACGTAAGTCTTTCAGAAGAGGTCGCACTAACTTATGTGGTGGAGGTCGCATATAACTCTTTCGGAAGAGGTCGTACTTAATCTTACTCATGTGACCTGACATAGGATTTTAGACCACACAACAGAGACTATAGAGTTGCGGTCTCAATGATGTGGCCCAAGGGTGTTTTGACTGAGTGACATTCCTATAACCAAGCTTTTCCTTTATTTTTCGAAATTGGGACGTTCTTATTCCCAGAACAAAGTTTTGTTCTGATAAATAATCAATAATTTCTTTTTAAATATTATTCATGATTAACTACTAAAGTGAATGAATGATGGCCTAGTAAACGGCGTAAAAGAAGCTCTACTATGTTGGCAACTTTTACATTGCAACACAACTGATTTACTATTTATATTATAATATGCGACTAAATATTTGATTTGATTATATTTTTTAGTATTTTCTTTTTATATGTTTTAGATCATGATTTGTATAATTGTCAATCATAAAAATGTGATCATATTAATGCATAGATGAATTCAATTGAGAAAGAATAGGTAACTGACTCTTTCCTAAATAAGTAATAATATTTTTTAAAATATTATACATGATTAACTACTAAAGTGAATAAATGATGCCCCTGTAAACAACGTAAAGGAAGCTCTAATAACTATTATTGTAGTGATAGATTTAATAACATATGAAAGAGCAAAATATATTAGCAACCTTCATGTTGCAACATGACTAGTTTATTATTCATATTACAACATGTGACTAAATATTTGATCTAATTAAATTTTCAGTATAGTTGTCAATCATAAAAATCTGATCATATTAATGCATAAACAGATTCAATTGAGAAAGAATGGATAAGTGACTCTTTCCTAAATTAGTTTTGAGTATATGTCTATATTTCATTAAGAAAATTCCTTTAAATGAATATTTTATGCACAATATCTTTTATGGAAGTTTCCTTAACACATTTGTACTAATTCTTATTATATAAAATTACTCTAATTTGTGCTATTAGCTGACAAAAGGTTTAAGTAATTGATTATTTTATTTCAGGAAAGAAATGTGGAAGTTTCTTTTTTTGTTCCAATATGACTTGGTTGATAGATGATGTTGCAACATGTAGATAGAATTAACAACTATTTTCCAGATCCGTTTTCTAAGTTTGATAACAAACTTGGCTGATCTAGCAAGTCTTTTAATCAAAATTAAATACTCTAAGAATGTTGTTTTGCAGTATCCTAATGTGAAGATTTGCTTTCTCTCTATTTAAAGACCACTCAAGAGTAGTTTTAGGTAGAGAGGTCACATTATATATTTCAGCTATTAAGTATAAAAGAACAATTTTTCTTATAGCCATTTTCTTAGACTTAGAAGTAGTCCTAGTCGTGTGACATAGTACTTCGGGAGAGGTGCTGAATATCTTTGAGAGAAGATTGATCTATTACTATGAAGGGAGTTCACGAGTAAAGGATCAAACAAAGTCAAGGGGAGCTTGATTGTGAGTGTTCGTCGGGAGGACGAATACGAAATCTTCAAGAGAAGACCGACTTCAAGTATCTGAAGATATTTCAGAAGAACGAAGTGTGGTGCCCAAGATTCTCACATGCATATTAAGCCAATAATAAATATTTTCTAATTGCATATTAGGTATCTAGAAGTCGTTAATAGTAGTTTTATAGTAACATACTTATTTATTATGTTATGTGCATTTACATACATATTATTACACTAATAATTGTTGAAGTGTCCCGATGCAGTGTAAAGGTTCAATACCCTCAGAGAGAGAGCTCGGTGTGCTAAAAGAACAAAGAATATAATTATGAAAGTAATACTATGTTTGCATTAT